>BMAU01016519.1:995000-1057500 GCA_019973935.1 Trichonephila clavipes
ATCACACAATGAAGGACACATGAGCAACTGAGATTAAAAATTATAAAATAGATGCTGCAGTATTATAAACATTTCTGACTTAGGACAGCTAATATATAAAATAATTTATATAAAAATGGGATTGAACATGTTTTTTGATCAGTCAACCTTCCCCCTTTATGTTAATTATACTGAGCAAAAACCTATTGAAAGTAATGGATAGAATATCTAAATCCATTACAAGATAGAGGTAACTTACCTAAAAATTGCACTTAAAAATGCAGAGCCTGCGCTAAATCTGAGTGCAATAAATAAGTTATTGTCAGATTCTGGACCCTAATGCAGATTCAAAGCATGTGAATGGCGGAATTGTAGCACTTAACACGAGTGAAAAAAGAATAGAAATAAAAATTAAAAAGAAAGTTAATACAAATTACCATAACTTTAGTGGCACTAGAGTATATATGAATTAATTAATAATAAGTAATTTTATTTAATATTAAAATAGATAACTATAACTAGGAAATATGATAAATTTATAGTAATAAACTATTATTAATCTAAGAATTTTTAACCCTTACTATTTCGAATAGCTTTATTCGTGTAACTATTAATAAAATTAATGGATATTTCTGATTTAAGCAATATTTAGTGAAATATTTATAGTTATTTATTATTTTTGATTTTTTTTGACACTAGAAATTTATTGCGTTGTATATAATTAATAACAACATTTCTGAATGCAGAAACATGTACATTACTCTCCCAATCAAATAATGATTTTGTAATATACTTTTTTGCGTGATCTGAATTTACAAAATACATATAGCTGTTAATACATTACAGTAAATAAAATAAAAGAAAGACTTAAATATATTCCAATAATGAAAACTTACTATCACTCTCGTATTTTATTGTTAGCAGTTGATATCCATGTTGTATATATTTAATATGTCTCTTATCAGCCCACAATTCAAGAGTCATTTGATTCCCATCCATGTTTACAACTTGTCTTGCGTCGACTGACTTTTGTTGTTTTATATAATTGATCCTCATATTAGTTGAGAAGGCTGCTGGAAGATCTGGAAATGGATCACCTGAAAAATATGTTAATTTATACTTCATTAACAATTTTATGGTGCACACCCTTTTATTTTCATTGTGTATCAAATTAAATCCCATTTAAAAATATACAAGGTGAAACAATTAAATTCCTGGACTGAGCATGCCCTAGCCGTTTGGTTTGGTGTGAAGGAGTGGGAATGGAATATAGTTGACATTGATCTTTTTTTATGGTGCTGGTGGCACGTTATTCCATTACTCTATCTAGTTCAGTTTTTTTTATCCTTGCTTAAGAAAGATCATGATAAAAGTAGAAATCAAGCTGCGCATAAATTTGAAATTCCTCGGGAAATTTAAAAAAATCCAATTTAGTGTTTTAAAGAGTTAAAGGATGCTTGGAGATTAATGCACGTCATATAGTCAAATTTTTGAATGTCACAAATGATTTTCGGAAATCGGAAAATCGGGAGGTTGCTAAAGATGACGAACGTTCTTGTCGATCTGAGACATCAAGAACCGGTAATGCTCATCATTTTTGTTCGATATTAATGGCATCATCATGAATTAATGGGCACATTGAGGCCAAACGGCAAAACAGCAGTACTACATTGAGGTTCTGAGAAAGTTTAGATGAAGAGTGAGCAAGATCAGCAATGCAGCAACACGTGGATTTTCCATAAAGACAGCGCTTCGGGGTGCACATTGCGCTCTCTGTAAAGCAGTTCTGGGCGGACAAACTCGATACTGTGCTCGAGCATCCACCGTACTCACCAGATCTGGCACCATAAGACTTCTACCTGTTTCTTAAAATGAAAAATATATTGATGGGAAATCATTTTCAGTTTTCAGGAGAGGTGAAGGTAAAAACGGCGCACTTACTGAAGATGGTGACACCTAATGAGCTTCAGAACTGATTTGCACGGTGGAAAACTCGTATCTAGCTATGCACTGATAGGGAAGGAGATTGAAAGGTATTTGTAAGTTGTTTTCTCAATGAAACTAATTTTTTAGACTATTCCAGTTATTTAACTGTCACAGTAATATATGAAGGAAATCCAAAAATAAAGGTGTGTGTGCATGAGACTATTATACAAATTATAAATGTACAAGATTGGTACAAAGAGCAATTCTAGGCATTAGTTCGTGTAGTAGGAGAGTCTAGAACACACACACATTGCATCTAGGATTAAACAAACTGATGTGCGAATATTGCTGTACTTGTGTAGCTCTCTTCATACACGAAATATGCTACAATATATGTGTATTTATAAAAGCAGTGAATTCTATGTAGCGTATTATCCGGCGTATAGCGCATTCTTTTTACACAAAAAATAAGATCAAAATTTACGGGCCCGCATTATATGCTCGTAAAATAATGATATCTTTGAAAGTAAAGAAAAGATGAACGTAAAAAAAGATTTTTGCATACATCTTAATACTGTTTATTTAAAAGAAATTACATTATGAACTTTCAGTATTACATGAACAGTTTGCCATATTTGTCTTTCGTTTTATCTTCCGTAGAAAATTCTCTTTCATCTTCGTCGCAACTGTTTTACTCTTATTCATAAACACAAAAAATCATCTTCCGTTCTCAATCTAGATCTTTAGATGTACTACATTTATTAATGAAATTTGAATAATGTCAGGTTTAATTTCTCTCTGAATCTGAATATATATGATCTCATATATCTGAATTTAATTTTTATCAGGCTAATATGTGCGATGCTTATATTTGACAATACTTGTACAGTTACCTGACGTACACGTTTCATTGAGAAAAGGTATTTTTTAAAAACTTTTCATGCTAAAATACTATTCAAACAAGGATTCTCTTTGTGCAATAAAAATGAGTAAGTAATACTGAAAGATATCTCTGTTTTCAACAATGCATTTTATTATTTATAAAACCATTTTCATGGTATAATATTAATCTTTTTTTCTCATCTAAATGATGTGAAGATTTAATTTAGTCTCATTATACTAAATTCTTCAAAACAAGTAAAAAGAGGGAAATTCATTCTAAATAAGTACATTTTGTTCCATTTAGGATACGAGATACCCTTTCAAGAATAAAAATGAAGAATGTTTCAATCTTACAATTATAACCTAAGAAGATACACTGCTCAGTAAAATTAAGGGAGTAGGCAAAAAAGTGAAGAAACTGTTACGAGATAACAACATAGGGGCATAAAATGGAGAATGCAAGTGTAACAAAACGCAATACAGAAAAAAAGTACCAAAAAACAATTGGATGTGAACTTTAATTCTTTGGAATGGTATGAAGAACATGATGCTTTAGGGCAACAATTGGGTTGCATGTAAGTGACAAAAAAAAACTGACAGTTTGGAAATGATACAAGATATTTAATAGGGTGTGGGATCCCTCCCCCTCCGAACTGCTAAGACTGCCACACAACTGCTTAGCATGGATTCGATGACATTACCGATTAGACTTAGGGGGATACTGTTCCACTCTTGACGCTGTGTGATCTCCAAGTCTTGCACAGCAGCAGGAGTCCGTGGCCTTGCAGCAATGCGTCGTCTGAGTGTGTCCCAAACACTCTCGATTGGATTAAGACAGTGTTTCTCAAACTGTGGGGCGCGCCACCCTTGAGGGCGTGATAACTCTATGAGGGGGGCGCGAGTCTGTTGAAAAGTCGAAAACGAAAGACTATTTAAAAAAATTATTAATTGACTAAGGTAAACAAAATACTTTCTAATATAATAAAATGCAAAATACGCTTTTACACTGATGTAGTACATTTAGAAATGTATCAGTACTATACAATGTATTTTATGATTAATTTAACATTACTAAGTTAAGAACAAGTTTGATAATTATCAGTCACCCCCCCATGGGTTGTATTAACACTTATCTTGATAATTAGTAAGGTTTATATCTAATCCCTTAACTGCCAATTAAAAGTTGTACGATTCGCTTCCCAATGCCACCATTTTCCACGTAGACGGGCGTATTTCGATGTTTGTTGGGGGGGAGGTGAAAAGGAATAAATAAGCCAATCCTTCACAAACACTGTCATGGTACTTTTATTGCATTCCAAAGCCTTCGGAATAATTTTATGGATAGCAGTGCACAGAAAAGATCGTACTTCGGAAAGACGTATATATACGCCCAGGAAATTAATGTTTGGACAGAGAGAGACGCTTATATACGTCGGTGGCATGTAAGAGGTTAAAGTCGTATTGTAGCTTTAGTGTCAACGTGTAGTATTATTGAATTCAAATCATGTTATTGTATGCGCGATGAAAATGATGATTGAATATTGGGTCGCGAATATTGAAAGTTTGAGAAGCACTGGATTAAGATCAGTAGAGCATGCTGGATACTTCATAAGCTGTATTGTTTCAGCTTCCAGAAAATACTCCACAAGACAATGTGTATGACGTCTGGCATTATCCTGCATTAAAAGAAATTAATCACCAATGGCTGCCGCCGAAGTTATGATCTCAAGATCTCGTCTGCGTACCTTTGAGCCTTCAAATTGAATTTCCGAATGATATGAAGGCCAATATGTCCACCTATGTAGATTCCAGTCCATACCATGAAACCACCTTGTTTATAATGCAATCTTTCCTGGACGAATATAAGGTTATATTTCGAGTGCCCCTTTTTATACCAAAACATGTAAGGTGCCACACAATAAACTGAATCGGGATTCGTCCACAAGCATTGCTTAACTCAATCACTTTGTATCCAATCTCGCGATATTCAGCAACCCTCTTTCTTCTGGCCACACAGTGTCTTGCTGCTGACGGTTTGGCTTGAGATCCTCCGTCCTATTGCCAAAAAAAGCTGTTTCTTAATCTGCGTCACATTATCTGTTCTGCTTCGACGAGCTGTTAACAGGATATTTGGGTCATTATTTGCTGTAGCCATAAGGTAACCATTTTTTTACAATGAAAAGGAGGAACGAAAAAATTACAACTTAAAAATATATGAAACGTTTTATTAATTCAAAAAAAAAATACGCTAATTACGCTTACATTCTCTTTGATTATTATCTTAAAGGAGTATTTTTCCATTGAATGATTCTTTTTGTCAACATATCATTTTCTAATATATTGGAAAGTCCAGGCAAAAATATCCTTCATACTGAATTTTACGGTAAGCACTGTAGCTTAAATATTAACATTCAATTTTGATTTCTCACGAGTCGCTTCACAAAAATCATTACCAAATGAAAAAAACTCTTTCAACAGCTGCATTAGTTCTAGGGTACAACAACATAATTCAACAAGAATAATTACATTTTCGTATGGAATGTATTCATTTTTTAAATGGTTTAAGTAATTTCACCCATATTTTACCATTTTCTCAGCATGTTGATTTTCCAATTGTTCTAATTTATTAGAATTCAAATATACATTCAGTCTTCTTTCTACTTCAAATAGACAATTGTCATCTATTTTAGTATCAGGCATTTATTTCGATAAAAACTTAACGTAATTTTCTATATATCTGCCCATTTTACTTGATACTAAGTCAAAAAATACCATTGAAAACTGTTATTTCCTGTAATATTTGTTTCAGACCATTCTTCGACATTTTGAAAACATGTTTGGTTCATCTCTGAATACAGAGATTAACAGATTAGTTTTAAAATATTGAAAAGGAGGACAAAAAGGAGAACACTTTTCGAGGAAGGACAGAACCTATAAAATGATGACTGTCCTCCCTAAGATAGGACGGTTGGTCACCTTAGTAGTAACACACGGAGACTTTTTTCGGGTCGATGTCGAACATTCTCTTTTTCTTGAAATCGATTCTACAGTCTTGCAATCACACTCCTTGCCTCTCCAACAAAGTCAGCTATAGTTCTATGTATTTGTCCAAATTCCAGTCTCCCGATAATACACCAAGCCATGGATTCTGGTAGATCACTTTTTCGAGACATTATCCCGTTACATGTTATCAAAACAACAGCCGAAAGGTTAAATTTCACCATAGAAACAAAGAAAAACAACAACTTCCACGAAATTCTGATTTCTGCACTTGTATCCTTTTTTTCTCGTTTCTGACATCATGAACGTTGATTTGTATCATGGGCGTAGCTACTGCCGTATCAATGATACGGGACCCCCAAGCTATAGGGGCTTCAATATGTGTAACTACAGTTCCATTAACAGGGCTCCCAGATCTAAAAAAGGGCCCCGTAGGAATCTTGATACAGGGCCCTCTCAGAGCTAGCTACGCCAGTGATTTGTATATCAAATTTTCTTCTGTTTTTGCTAGACTTTAGACTATATCTTTTGTTTTACGTTAATTATCAGAATAAATATTTGCGTAATTTTGTTAAATCCATGTGCTCCCCTAATTTTTTAATAGGGCAGATTGAGTTGTTTTTCCATTAAAATACCTAAGAGAAGAATTTCGCTTTTGTGTTTCGTTTTACAAAAAGTGATAGCAGGTAAAACTGTTAAATTCTATTACAAATAAAAAAGTAGCATAAGAATGTTAGAATGAAAAAATTCATAAATTTGATTTTACGGATACAAAATGAAAAAATATACCAAAATGTTCTTCTTTTAGAACTTATGGAGTAAAGAGAAATTTTGTTAGAAATTCCAATGGTGAAATGTTGTTAAAAAAATAAGGAAATGTGAAAAATAAAACCAACGAAGAAACCTTCTTCCACTTACACTTGAAAGAAGGAAGATGAATTTGATTTTTAAACCTTCCACTGACCTCATTTTCTTAAAGATGTTTAGAGTAAAATTAAGTGAAAATAAAAAGTTCTATTTTTTAACAAACTTAACCACTCAATAGATTTAAAAGGCTCTATGGGACATATAAAACAAATCCTTCTTTTTCAACGAAAACCTGGATTGATTGATGATTCTATAGTCAGGCATATCATCGTTTGAAACCACAGAACTTGATAAAATATTTTTACTATATTACAGTTTTAAACTATTATTTTCTTATAGTAAAAGTAATCAAGTAGAAAAATACGAATATTTTGACGCTGTATGAACCAATGACTATTCGTATACTAATTCAGCGTAAGAGAATAAAGTTAAAAGCATCTTTAAAAATTCTACTTATGAAAATTTCAACTTATTGATACGCGGGGAAATATTACTGATTATTAATGAATATCTCATAACAAATATCTAATAAACATGTAGCTGGGTATATTCTTAAGTTCAAATATTTTTTTCTCAAAGCATATATAACAGGAAATCATGCAGTTCAAGACCATGAGTATCAACCATCTTATACTTGAATGATTGCAAGATATTCGAATGCAACAAATTCACGACAAAAAATTAGAACATCGAAGACTTGAAAAAGAATATTTGAGAGACGTCAGAGTGATGTCCTAATTTTTAAGAAAATTTATATACAGAATTATTGTTTTTTTGTGAGAAGAGAAAAATACAAAATATTCTAATGATGTTTAGTTATTATTAACTTATTACGGAGAGTTTATCAACTCAAGCTTATGTTAAATAGCATTCAAAAAATTACACCAGAATTGAATATCAATTTAATGAGAATTATGAGATAATGAGGAATTCAACAAAAACTTAATCATTTCGTCATACATCTTTTTTTTTGAGGATTTATTTAATTGTAAAGAAATTTAAAAATACTTACAAATAATGCAAACTTTATTAAAAATTTCATTAATGGAGTCCTCAAAGAATGTTCAGTTTCGATATTTAAAAGATATGAAACTACAATCATATCCATGTAATAATAATTATTCTTAATTAAAATTTTAATTTTCTAAAATTTAAGTTGCTAATATGTAAGAATAAGAATTAACATGTTTCGTAAAAATACCAAACCTTTCTATCGCCTTATTCTGAAAGACCTCTTCCTCGGAGAGCACCCTTAGCGATTAATTTTATAATATATCATGATTTAAGCGGACATTTTAATATTTTAATTATTCTTCAGCGAAATTAAATTTTGGCTGGCTTAGTTATTTAACTGATGATGAATAGTAATTGCATTTAAATTTTCGAGACGACTCTGTGTCTGAGTCTGCTCTCACTATCTCATATTACTGAAAATTTCATTAAGTCATCATAAATCAGTTTAATCAGATACTGGCTTATGACATAGTGAAACTGAACTAAAACTTTCAGAGATTAAAACAATTTCTGATGAAATATTCTTCATCTTTCAGTACAAAGACGAATTCATGAAGTATTTTAAAAATAATTTTAATTTTACTTCTATGGATATACTAATTGGAAAGGTTTTTCAGACTTTTATTAGCTACATACCTCTGAATTTAAAATCATAACCTAGAAAGGCTTAATTATATGTTTCATAATAGATTAAAATTGCATTCAGTGAAATCATCAATTTTATCACAATGCAGTTTAGTTTGACACAGAAAAACTTTTTTTCCTCTGAGATTTGTGCCGTGAGTTTTTTCCAATTTAAAAAAAAATCATAACAATTGTATGTAGGGTTGTAACTTCGGGGTAGTATTTACATATATTATTCCTTTTTAAGTAAATTGATTACAGATAAGATGAGAGAGAGAGAACTATGTTTTTATATATATTTACAATATACAGGAGATTCATAAGGAAATATACACTTTTCTGATGCTGTAAATCAGTAAAAAAGACAGGCACCACTTCAGCGAACCGTAAGTTGGATGTACTCCTTAAAGTTTGTGCCTCGACCCTAACGGAAGTGACACGGGGAATAACCACGGTGCAACGCGTGCTAAATTCCCCTAAGAAAAGTTTGTTTCTATGCCGCGTTCAGAAAAAAAGTGTTTGGCTCCTTTTTTCATGAGCAAACTGTCACCGTGTGCCACTTTTTTGGATATGTTAACTCTTTGGTTGATGCCACAACTGCAGGACGACATGACAACTTAATTCTCCAATTGGAATTTGCACCACCACACTGGTCGGCCTAGGTGCAAGATTAACTCGATAAACATATTCCTCACCAATGGATTGGACGAGCCGCTAACTACAACATGCTGTTTACTTAATAGACACCCAGAAGTCCTGACTTAACACCTTGTGATTTCTTCCTGTGGAGGTAAATAAGGGACAAGGTATTCATCCCTCCTTTCTGTTGATTTAGCAGAGCTGAAACGGCGTATCAAACCACAATTGATGGATTTCAATCAGATGCGTTTGGGCGGAAATGGATTACCGGCTTGATGGGTCTCGTGTGACTAAGGGTTCACGCATAGAACATCTGTGACTGTCTCTAACAAAACTTAAAATAATCCCATACAATTCTGTTTCAAAAAACATATAATGTCTTACATTGTTCTTAATTTACAGTTCATTGAAATTGTGTACTTCTTTATGAATCACCCTGTATTTACAAACATTCACCTTCGTAGTGCCCAAATGAAAACTGTGAAATTTTGTTTTTAATAACGAGGTAAGAAAACAAATTCATTTTGCATTTATAAAAATGTAGATGTACAGTTTTCACTACAGATTACTCAATATATAAAATTGTTGTAAGCCAGTTTTACTGCCACTGACTTCATAAATTTTTTATCATGTTTACTTCTCTCTTCATTTAAAATGAAGGATATAATTCTGAAGAGTTATTTTTCTATTCTAAGGTTAGAAATTTTTTTTATTAAAAAAGTTTATTATACCATCGAGCTTTATCAAAAACTTTAATGAAAAAGGAAGCCGTATTAGTTGTGTGTCTATGTACAAACAAACAAAAATTTAGATTTGAGAATTTTTTTTTGTCCCAGTTTTCAATATATATGCATTCACTTGTTTAATAAACTAAATGAAGACTTAAGGAAATTTCGCTTAACTTCAGAGAAAAAGATTGAAAAATTTAATTAAGTTGTTGCTGCTAATACGTAAACGCTATTTTTTTGAAGGTACATAAAGGCTTTCTAAATGATGAAACAAATAGGTTGAAAAGAAATGGAACTATTTTGATAATGAACTTATTGTAAGCTGTTTCGTAATTAAAATAAAATTCATTGTTAAAGTAAGGATAAGTATTGATTTTTAACACTGTTTCAAAGCGACAAAATTAAATTTTATTCAAAGCTCTGTAATTGTTTGCTGCCAGTAATACCACGTATAAGTAATTCAATTACGCATGATATCTATAATCTTTAGAAAGCCGTTAACCTTATGCATCTAAACAATAAGCAGCTGCCAAGTAAATATTTTAAGAAAAGTATTTTTTTATTTAAAATAAATGAAAACAAATTTAAAAGATTGCATTGAAATTTTCGCTGAAATTCACTGCATTTAAGAAAGTATATAAATATCCTATTACTCTAGCAACCAAAAATTTTGAGTTCGAAAAATATTTGATGCCCCTCTCCCCGCCCCCTCCAAAAAACATAATTATTAATCCATAAAGCTAGTGTGTGTTTTTAAACTTTTTTTTATTTTAATATCATTTTAACTTTCATTCAAATCAAAAATATACGTAGGAAATCGTGTTTTGTATATTTATTAGTCTTTAATTAATTTCCATATTATTTTAAACTATGTGATAGAACATAGTAGTAACTTATCTCACCAGTTTATATGAAATCTGCCATACCGGTTCTTATATTTTTTTAAAAAATTAATGGTTCCATTGAAAGGATGCATACCACAGATAACGTAAACTCCCTTTTAACTTAAAATTGACCTAATTGATTGACTTCATTGGGAAAAACCCCTCAAACACGTTTTTCAGGTCTAGCATGACATCGAGTCCCCCCCCATAAATTTAATGCTAAATAAAATAGCTTTATATGCATTGCACAAAGCTAGGTTTCATATATATAGTTTTAAGTAAATTTATGATTTTACTGAACACTTATCTATTTTAGTTTATTCTAATTATCATTAACTACTATTAACCATATGATAGATAATCATAATGATTAATTATTAATAATTATTAATTTCAAGTGTATATATTATGATGAAATGAAAACTGTTATCAATTTTAAGCAATATTTTTCTGCACTTTTTAGAATCGAAAATTCTTAAAATGATAATTTTTTCTAAAAATTCATATTAAATCTAAATATATTGATACAATTGAGAAAGTGAATTCTATACCAAAAGAAGTAGAATCCCCTCGAGTAATGTATTTAATTTTTCCTATAAATTAATGCTAAAAATTTAATACGAGAATTTTTCTTTCCATGTGTTATTTTTCAATTAGAATTTTTGTACTATTCTAATTTTACACTGCATTGTTATCCTAATTTCGTGCAATTAGATTGACTCTATTTTATCTTGCTTTATTATTATTATTATTACTATTTATCTATCGTAGCTAAGTCAACGAAATTAATCTATTTGAGTAATAATCGGCTAGAACTACATTTTCTTGAAAATAAATTCTCATTAAAACACACACACAAAGAATATTTTGTACTTAAAAAATAAAGTAGTGGCATTTGCAGGTACTCAATTTTACTAACAGCATTTGTCGCCACAAAATTCTCACATCAATACGTTCGTCTACTTTTTTAGCTGATGCAATCAGAATGTAATACTTCTGAAAAACCCTGGTTAAAAATGACCAGAATTTGGCCTTGTGTTATAAAATCTTTATCTATTCATTTGATTGTGTTTCTATGTTCTAAAATTATGGTGTGAGGAATTGGAATATTTTACATCTATATATATAAACTAATTTTAGTATTACATAATTTATTATATGTCGCTAATCTAAGTTCTTTGCAGATGATATAGATATTATTGGAAGGTCAGAAAGGGCAGTCAAAGAGGCTTTTTTTCAGCTTTTGAATCGTCTAATATAGGCCTCACAGTCAATGAGAATAAAACGAAATTTATGGAAAAATCAGCCTCTATGGTTCATTATTCTAACCCTTGGAGTAATGGTTGCAGCTTCGTTAAGGATGATGAATTTAAATACCTTGGCACAATAATTAATGATAAAAATAACTTAGAGCAGAAGTTAATAACAGAATCAAAATGACTAATAAATGCTTCAATGGGCTTAGAAGACAATTGAGATTTAATTTAATCAGCCGTAAAACTAAATTAAGAACTTACAAAACACTAATATTACCTGTCTTACTTTATACAAGTGAAACTGTGAAGCCCCCGCCCATGGGTACCTCATTTCTACATTATCTACGCGACCTGTTTATGCGGGGAGGAACGAAGGACCACTCAAATCATTCATTTTTAAAACCTGCTTATTAAGGTCTTAGTTTAAGCACAATACACAACAATAGTAATTAAGGAAGTTGATCTAGAATGAGAAGACGCAACACGTATTACCAAATAGTCACGTACTTGACCACTGAATCTAACTTTATAGATTGATTACTCTATCACTAATATACGCCTTTTCCTTACAGCTTATATAAAACTGCTTACCGCTATATCCTAAATAATCAGCTACGTTCTTTATCCGTTCTAATGTGGCTTTAATCCGACAATGTTTCTTATAGCCTCGAACCCACTTTTGCTACATCAGTACCGGCATGGCTAGGATATTTCACGGAGTTAGGATTCTCCTAACTTTATCTCAAATCACTTTACAGCTAACTCTCTACTTAGCGACTTCACTTCCCACTCATCAATCACTTCTGCGCATAGACCTAGACACGGACATAGACTCGGACAAAGACTCGGGCATAGACTCCGCTCTAATGCTAACTTACAATATATATATATATATATATATATATATATATATATATATATATATATATATATATATATATATATATATATATATATATATGATTCCTAATTTACATAACCACGTTCTTCTTGTTGAGTTGGTTGGAAAGAATTGCCTTTCGGTCCAAAGAAACCCCAAGAGGACATTAATAGAAATCGCGATGAAAGCCCTATCACAAAACTTCGACCTTAAACAAGGATATCACACGCCCAGTGCAGGAAGGAAGACGGTGGAGAACCAGTTATAACTTTGAACTGTACAGGGTTTATTAGCAGCCACAAATAACACCAGCCATCCGTAGTAATAGATTAAGATGGCTTTACCATACTTGGAGGAGCTCGGAAGATAATCCCATTAAAATCTTGACAGTTAAAAAACCCGAGGAAACACGAGCTAAAGGAAGATAACCAACTAGAGGATTAGATGACATTGAGAACGACCTAAATACTTTGAAAATTAAAAATTGGAGTGTAGTCGCTGCAAATAGAGGACACTGAAGGGAGCACGTGGTTGAGGTAGCCAAAGCATGTAAGGGGCTGTTGAGTTTTTAAAGAAGAATCTAAATGCTTACCTTCTCGCGTTGGGCAGGTAAACTGGGGAACACAACTGCAATCTTGAATCATAAATAAAATAACCGGTATCAAAATGGCACATTCTGAAAATAAAGGAAGATGGTATTTATAAATATTGCTTATACAAAGAGAACTGAGCACCAAATTAAAAGTAATTACTTAAAAAAAAGTTAATCTTTCACTGTCATAGATAGCGAGGATGTAAAAAGCTGCTTAATTCACATCAATTATAGTCAGACTCCTCACACAACTTAAATTTATATCTACAAAAAATTTCACTTCTTTTTTTATGACTTATTAAAAAAATTGTTAATTTTAACTAATTTCTGAAGTAATTGCTATCCAGACAGATAATTTAATTCAAAGCTATCAAACTAAATCATTTTTAACTATTGATTTCAAGTGGTTAATATAATAAATACATTCTATAAGAATCTATATCTGATTATTTTGGTTTCTGTATTATTTATATTCTGATAGTAAATTTTTTGTTCACCTTAACACTAAAAAGCACTTTAAGCGAGCAGTTTATTTTGAAATAAATATTATTTAAAATTCTACGATAGAGAAATTACGCAGAGCAAATGAGTAAGTAAAAATTATAACTTCTGCGAAAGCATATTACAAGATATTACAGTTTTCACATTCCAGCATTGTGAGTGCATTCTCCCCTCAGTTATTTCCATTTAATAACTTAAAGGAAAATGTATTGTAAAAAATCATCTAATATTATATCTGTTTTTAAAAATCTTCAAAGTTAAAACATGAACTATTTTTGTAATGTAATAAATTTTAACGTTTCATCATGAAGCGTTTTTATTTCATTTCCTTTTTTGAGTTGATTTCAGACATACTACGGAAAATTTCTTTGTTTTCCTTTTATTGATATGAAAATTATCCAACATGTCAGAATGCATCATTTTCAGCTGTCTTGTTTTTGACAAGGAATGCACTGATTTCCTTTTGATTAAAAAGACGAAGGCTATTGACATAGACATTTCTGTCACTCCTTAACTTATGCTTTCTTAAACATATTTGAACATATTTTATTAAATATAATATGAATCACATGTCAATAATCTCAGTGCCTTAAATATTTATTCATTCAAAATATATGTTCTGGTAAATATATTTAAGGGGACATGGTACGATTTACGCAAACAATTTTATTTTTAAGGATTTTCAAAAAAATTTTGTATGTTTCCTAAGTATATATACTATGTAAAACAGATTTTGTGCTCAAACTTTCATAAGAAGCTCGCGATTTAAGGTATCCGACTGGTTTAAAACATCATTTTCATCAAAAAAAAATCGAAATTTCTTTTATAATCTTTTTGTAGCCTGTTTAATACGCTTTCTAAAAATATCATACTTTTAATTATGAGTCAATTAGAAAAAGAGTTACAGCTGTTTTTGTTTGAGGTAGTAAGCCAAAATCAAAACCGGAAGTGTGAGTTTTAGATTGCTTTTCACCGGCAAAATAAGATTTTTATTCTTTTAAAATATTTTAACGAATTCTTTTTATGTTTAGTCAACTTTATTTCCCTTTATAAATATTTTAATAGATATATTTGGCCTTCAAATAGGCAACAGTTAGCTGATTGAAATGTTTGTTTTGATTTAAACGAGTTGCTATCTTTTTATCATTTATGTTCAAAATTAGATCTTTTTTTAACTTTTTTATTGGTACTTTTATATAGAGTTATAATTATTTTTAATTAAATTAAAGTTGTCATGCCAAAAACAAGATTAATGAAGTAAAAAAAAGAAGAGATTTCCAGAGAGCAGAATTTGTTGGAGAAACGTTGAAAGAAAAACTAATGGATCATTCAGATTCAGTTATTAATTCTATTAAAAAGACTTATAATTAACTTTGCGATAAAAATCTATGAAAATGTCTTCACAGAAAGCTCAGAACTGCAATGAGAGTCTTAACAATGTCGTGTGGAGTATAATCCCGAAAGACAATTTTGTTGAGCTACAAACACTCCGCTTAAGAAATTATATCGCAATAATACTTTTTAATTTTGGGTTTGCTGGTCTATTACCTCTACTTCAAAAGTTAGGAATGAAATTATGTTCTGAAATGAAAGGATATTCTTGGTACATCGACAAAACGAGAATTGTTGATTCAACGAGGCATTCTAAACCAGATAAGAAAAGGTCTCGTAAAAAAAGAAAGGCCTTTCAAAAATACAAAAGTTTGAAGTATGAGGTTCCGGAAGGCACAACATACAAATCTGGAAAGTTATAATACCTTCATAAATCTTTAAAAAGTTTTATTGCAAATATAAACTTTATTTTGAATTTGATAAAGAATGTTATTTTTGAACATAATGGTTGGCGGTAAGAGTGATATTTCTTAAAGTAAATGAAATATTCTTATGAAATTTTTTGAGTTTGTTCTTTGTATTACAATGAATGCTTTCTGCTAAAAGATGAGGTTAATTTTTCAATTAAGTTATTTTTTAATGTAATTTTATATGAAAAAAAAAGTTTCTTAAGAAAATTTTGGGTTTTTTCATTTCGAACATCTGTATTTCATAATTTTACAGTAGAATTTGAGCTTCTTTAGTATAAAGCATAGTTAAACGTTAAATAATTGTATTCTTGCAAACACTTTATTTGTTTTTGTGATATATATTTTTAGAGTTGTTAGAGCAAATGAGCAATTTTTTGTAATATTTTGGTAGAAATTTCTCAATATTTTGAAAAATAGGCTTTCAAAAAATTCTTCTTGCTGCATTTCCATAGTTTTGCAACATACTTAATTAAAAAATAACAATTAAATAATTATTTAAGTTATATTTTAGAAAATTGTCTCCGAACCCAGTCGGATACCTTAATTTTTATGGAAAAAACTTAAAATTCATGAAGTGGTTTTAAAATGCTACTTCTCCTACATAAATTTATGTACACGCATCAAATTTGATTTACCAGTACATCAAACTATATAAAATAAAAGTTAGTATGGGTTTTGCAATAACATGATTGGTATTCATACAATACTTCTTTTTATGAATGCTTATTTAAAATTCCTTAAAAAATATATAGATTCTGAATTTAATCATTTTTTTTAAAAAAAAGTATTGCTTTGATTTAAAAATGCATACCAACTTTTGTTGCATGTACAATTAGTAATAGGTAAAAAAATTCAAAGCATTAGGCACAATAGAAAAAAAGCCTTAGCATTTTAAATGAATACAAATTATTTATTTTATCTTTCTGAGATAAATAAGTTTAAAGTTTTTATTTGTCATAGGGATGTGAATAAAAACGAACGTGTGTGTGTAAAAGCTATCATAATTCTGTGGTTTTTTTTAAGTTTAGAACTTTTAAATTTTGTGAGGTTATAGAAAAGTATATAAATAATAATTTAAGCTAAGAAAAATTAGATTTGATTTATGACCAATTTTTGTGAATTGAATCGTGCCCTTTAGAAATGATTTCTAATATTAAATAACTAATTATGCTTTCATTAACAGTAGGAAAGGAGAATTTTAAGGAGAATTTAATGATTCTATATTAACGTTCCATTACAAAGCAACACGAGGACTAATGGCGACAAACCTCATAATTTTGAGCCCGATCAAGTCACGTGAATGACACCCAGTTGGCATTACAAATTTCCACATTATACTAACGTAAACTCTAAATAGAAGGAAAGTGGAACTTAAAATTTGTAACACCTCATTCCTTCCAAATAAACTCATCTCAATTGTAGAGGATATTCTTCTGATATAAAAGAACACTAAGTTAAACCAAAATTCTTGTGTGTATTAATACATTCAGATTTTTGTGTAGTGTTAATAATTCTTGATGGATAAATTTCTCAAGTTATGAACTACAGAGGCATAAAATCTGAATAGCCCTAGTGTAGCTTAGAAATGTGACGTTAGTGAAGGAAATCAAGCAAGTAAACATAAATGCTGAACTGATCAAATTGACAGAAAACTTTGTGACCTGATGAATACAATAATCAATATAAGCAGACTTATGTCTCCCATTCGGTATACTGGTTAGCGATGATGACTACTGTGCCGTAGGGCTTGAGTTCGAATCCCGGAGAAGGCATGGATGTTTGCAAATGTATAGTACCATTGCGGCATGGGGGGTACTCTGAATATCCGTCGAGCTGCATGTCTTCTCGTGAGGTTGGTGGAAGGGGAAGAGAGGACCACCCCCAAGATGTTCTCCTTCAAAATTGAGGTGGAACCGAGCCAAAATGTGCTGTCACATGCATGGTGCTCAAGACTACAACTAAAGACAGGCATACAATCTAACCCTTTGCCATGACGAAATTCGTGGGCTTCGATCTAGCACATGCTGATCAGATGGTATAATGAACAACAACCAGACTCGTATTAGTACTTTTCTCATTTGACATCCATCACATATGTATTGTTTAGGTTCGAGTGATGTCAAATTAATTAAAACATCATATCAAGAATAAAAGTTATACCTTAACTAAAAGCAATGAATTATCGAATCGATTTCCCAAATTTCTTAAAAAATGGCACGAATAAAAATATCAGATAAACTTTTGATTTAACAAAAGTGAGTGATTCATTTGAGAGCATCCTTTTCTTATTTGTAGTGCATGCTTTAATTTTCACTGAAAACGCCAATGAAAGAATTGATATCACATCACATTATTTATTATTATTAGTAGTATATCCCAGGGAATTATTAATAATTCCAAAAATTCAGAAAATGACAACGTTTCGCAACGAAAAAAGGACGCAATTAGCGCATGCAGTGATAAAATTTGATGATTTATTACTCTAAAAATGTAAATAACATCAAACAAAACCTGACGTGTAGCAAACTAAAGGAAATAAAATACCATATTTACTCCAATCTAAACCACCATCGAATCTAAGCCGTACCCCAATTCTTTACTCCTTTTTGAGAGAAAAAATTTTAAAAAAAAGTCTGTAAAAGATTCATTGACATAGGATACTTAAGGTATCCGAACACGTTCAGAGTACTTTTTGACAAAATAACAGATTTTAACATATAAAGGCTTTTTCAGGATTCAATACCAATAAATACTAATATTTAATCAACAATATTTAAAATAAATTGCCGGAATTTCATAAAAATCACAATAATATGTGAAATTTTAGCAATATTTTTGTAAAACTTCAAAGCAATTAGAGAAAAAAGTAATAAACTTATATTAGTAAAAGAATTACCAAAACAATCTAGAGGCATTTATCTAGAGAATGTACTAAAATTTTAATGGTTTATTAAAATTTGAAACTTTTAGAGATGATTGAGTGAACGTTATAAGAAAAATAACGCATTTATGAGACCATTATTTAAATAACATCCCTTAACTCAAATAATATTCATACTATAAGAAATATTTTAGCACATTCTCTAGAAAATAGCATAAATATCAGGTGCAAAAAGTTTTATAGAAATACATTTGTAACATTTTGTGTGATCAGACTCGCCATGATAGATTTCGAACAATTTAAATGCTCACTTCTAGTAGATCAAAGACCCACTTTCGGTTTTTCTAACTTAATAAAATTGATTGTAACTTGGCCTCTAAGAAGCATAGAATGAAAACAATGTATGTTTTGTAGAGCCAAAATATAGTTGTATGAAATAAAATAGAAAACAAAAATATCGGTCTTGTCCGAATTTGGTCATTTTCAACGTGTTCGGATACCTTAAAAATTTTTAAAAAATAAATTTTAATGAGAGAAATAGTAAGAAGTTAATAATTCGTTTATTTTACCAGTATTAAAAAAATTCAAATACATGCATGAGCCTATATTTACTTTAATCGTCAGTATCATATGTTTCAAAAATGATTCGTCACTCCCATTGTCACCGCTGACATCGGAATTGGTGCTGACGCATCGCCAATTTCCCACATGATGTCATATTCCATGTCATCTTCCATGCCATCCAAAACATTTGTTGTACAACATTTTAAAAGAATGTAGAACTATTAAAAACTGTTGAACAATTACAACCAAAATTTATATCATTTTTTACGCCATCGACGTATATTTGTTTCACCCGAGTCAAATGTTCAGTGGCCTTTGCTCTGTTCCCAATTTTTTCTTCATGTAAAACTGTCTCCCTTTTCATACAAGTACTTGCATCGTAAATCAGTTTTGATGCTATTACCGATATCTTTAGTGTTTAGGTGATTAAAAGAAAGCGCATATATA
This sequence comes from Trichonephila clavipes, assembly GCA_019973935.1. NCBI lineage: Eukaryota > Metazoa > Arthropoda > Arachnida > Araneae > Nephilidae > Trichonephila > Trichonephila clavipes. The sequence continues at coordinate 1,014,467 of BMAU01016519.1, forward strand.
CAAAAATGGACAGTTACATTTTTCTTTTTGAAAGAGGTGGATACTCAATTTCTCCCATCCAATAAATGTTTTGTTTTCGATTCTAAGCCACACCCAATTTTCAACAACATTAAAACTGAAAAAATAGTGCGGCTTAGATCCGAGTAAATACGACACATACACGGGAAAAATGCGTATCCCGAAAAATTTTAGTATAGAATTTCCGTATGGAAAAATATCCTATTTACTATTTCGTGAACTTAACATTTAATTTAAACACTTCAAATACGGGATTTTGCATTAAATGTGTTAGTTTTTGTGTTTACATTTTCATTTTGACACATGTTCATTCTGTGACTTTCTTCAAATCATTTAAGGAAAAATAATGAACCCCATTTTCATAAACTTTCCTTGTAAGGATTTTCCATGCAATTCTCAATGGGACTCAGTTTCTCTGATTATTCTATGAACTGTGATCTTTCAAATATTTAGTGTTGATATCCTGGTTATTTCCCAAACTGACATTTTCGTGGTGAAGTTGTTTTCCTAGTTTTTTACCATCTCTATTACTTGTGGTCTTTCGGGAAGATGTATCACCATGTGAGCGTCGTTTTTGTTTTTAAAACCCGTTAAATACTGCACACCAACCTATTTAGGACTGCAGCAATTTCTCGTTATGTTTTTTTTTCTCCTTCCCTTTCAACCTGTAGATCGAAATGACATCATCCACTGATAATTTAGTCAATTTTCGGGTTCATGTTTTGAAGGTGCTTAGGTACAGTCAGGATTCTGTAAAGCTCCAGAATATATTAAGGCAGCCATATGACGTTATGAATTACACAGTATTCAAAATTCACATAATTTGAGGCTTTATTTAAAAATTTGTGAAGTTTTCAAATATTGCTATCATTGCTTTAATTAATGATTTTGATTTATTTCTTTTCAAAGTGCAAGGCAATAAAATTTCATAACAAACTACTGTCAAATTAAAGCCATTTTTACTTTACGTTTTTCTAAATCTTCAAACACTAATTTTATCTAAGATCTGAGGACAGACTGTATACTTTCAAATCTATTCATGCATTCTCGTTGGAGCATGAATTAAATCTTTTATGTGCTTAATAAAACACATCAGTTAAACTCTCCTTCGTAACACTAGAGGGCACATATAGGACAAACTAAAATATTAAGATTTGTCTTACAAAAATTTGACAATAAATATCAAATCATTTTAATGGTTTATAAATACAACAGAGTTTTATAGTCCATCTAAGAACAATAAGAAACATTGCCTCCTATATCATAATCAATTTCCTACCTTGGTCTTAACTAAAGAAAATTGTAAAAAATAAACCCTATAAATATAGTCAACCATATTCATAATCATTAATCATGAAACATCACATCAAAAATTTATGGATATATGTATTGAGTTTATTTTATATTTTGTTTTGCTTTGAGAATAGTAACTAGACTGCATGCTTTGTATATAAATAAAACAAGTAACCAGCTACTATTAAAAAAGTCCATTGACTATAACAGTAAAGTACACAGGAATTTTCGGGGGGTTCCGGGGTGGAAAGTTCACAATTCTTGTATTATGCTCCTTTTCATCTTGTAGATTTTCGAGAACAAAACACAGTAAAAAACTAATTATTGAATAAATAATTAGCATTAATTAATAACATTAATCATTAATAACAAGTATTTAATTAAATTTTTCGTACTATATACTTAGAATTATAATCAATCGGAAAAAAATTGAGGGCTTTGGGCGAGTCCGGACCCCCAGGACCCTCCCCTTGTGTGCGCCACTGGGATATAATATTCTCAGGCGCAAAAATTATGCGTACATAGCAACATTTATTCTGAATAATAACTCCTTTATGTTACTTAGTGATTGCTAAACTTTATCACGCTTAATGAATGTTTAAGATTTGGGCAGTTTGCGGTCAATATGATCAAAAACCTTGAAAATCGCACTTTTGCTATAATTTACTGTATTATCTACTTCACACGGTCTTTTCTCGTGACTTTTATTTTCATGTCATTAATTTCATCATGTGGCTGCTGTGAACTCTCATGAATATTCATAAACATAGAAAGCAAGCTATTAAAGTGTTTAATATTGTACTCGTATCCCAAACTACAAGATACTAGAACTCGAGTTTTGAATGAAATAAGAGAAATTTTTGACATAATTTTTATTGGAGATTGATGTTGAAATTGAACTTTGAATTGTTTTAATTGTAAAAACAGTATGAAAAACTTAGACCTTCAGTAAAATCGAAATCTATTTTCAAGTACTTCGACTGAACCAAATTTTTTAATTTCAGTCTAAAAGTGAACTAAATATAATTTTGTGGATATTTAGAAAGATAGGTAAGTATTAATATCATCACAGTTGTTTAGTTTTGAAACGTTTGTAACATTTTCTTCCCCTTATTTCAAATTCTGATTGAAAAACATGTAACTCCAACTTCGATTTTAAGCCATATTTTATTTCTTTTTTATAATCAGACTGTTTGCGATTAGAAAGAAAAAGACTGTTTAGCTTGTATTAGTAATAGATAAAATTTTACACACACACACACACTATACACATATTTTCTAAACTTTACATTTTTCTGCAATAGCCTCTATTTTATTTAAATATTTAGAAATCATCTTAAGCTACTTTTAAAAAAATAGTATTCTAAGTGAAAGATAGTTTCCCAACTAAAATATTTATTGGCCTTTCCTTTTTCCCTTTCAGCTCTAGGGGCTGTTCAGTTAGTAATAGTAGTAAATGAAATTTTACTGTTCATATATGTCCGTATACTTCCGAAAATTTACATTTTTCTGCAGTATAAACTATTTTATTTAAATATTTCGAAATAATCTTAAAATCTTTTTTAAAAAAATAGTATTCTGAAATTGAATTTTAACTAAAACTTACTGTGTGTTCCTTCCTTTTTCCCTTTAGATATTTAATTCGTGGGTGAATAGGAGGAGAGGATAATAAATAACGAACATCGGAATATCATTGTAAATTAGTTTCAAGATAGTAAAAAAATTATTTGTTTTCAAACAGTGCTTTTTTCTCTTAATCCACAATCAGTAATCAAAAGGCGAAGGAACATACACATGCGACCAACAATTTTAAAAAAAATTCTGTAACTCATTGTAAATCATTAAAAGAATACAGAAATATTTGAGAGAAGTTTCATATTAAAAATTTTAATTAAGTATTAAATTTTAATTTATATTATGATGTAACTTAACCATATATTATTACTTCCGATTTATGGACAGACATCAGGTATAGATTCCTACAATAATAAGTCATTATATCCACATAAGACTAAGTAGCTTGAAGTTTCGTACTCTGAAGTGATAAAAGACCAAGCAATACTCGTACTAAATATTTTCTGGTGTTATTTGATAAAACAAATCCTAGAGAAGATGCCAAAATATCTAAAACCCTACAACCCTGAAAAACATTCATATAGAGCCTAAAATCCTTCAAATCATGAGGTCGGTGAAACTTGATGAGTCTGTGATAAATTGAACCACAAACATAAATTTGGAAGGATGTCTTTTCTTCATTTATCTTGCATTATGACTAATAACAATAATATTTATCAGGTCTCGCAACTGCAATGTCAGTTACAGCAAGTTACATTAAAGAATATTATCGTAGCATTATAAATTTTATTTAATAAATTGATCTAATCAACGTGTGTATCATTCAAGTATCGAAAACAAATCTTAAGTTTTCTGACTTAAAATAAACTATTTTTAATGCAGCAATAATAAAGAAAGAAACTTTGATGCAATTTTATTACGTGGATTGGAATGTTTGGGGACAAATAATGTTCAGCTTTACATGTCTACTAATCTAATTGTTAACTGGAAAAATAATACCTAAGAAAAGTTGAGGGCGGAAATTAAATGAAAACATTTTGGGAAACAGTTTCTAGATTTATAGCTCTTCATTTACATGATTATTCTATTGTTGAAAAAGGCATTCTTATCAGATTAATGTTAAAATGATTCTATCTTAAAGATAAATAGTTACGCTAAATTATCGTTTTTATCATACTGATTGGTCTTTCTATACGCCCTGCATAGAGTATTGAACAAATACAGCTAAATATTTGCATTGTTTCTTTTATCAGACACGAAATATCATTCATTAGCATTAACTGTTATTATATTTTGTTCATTTGTTTTTCAAGTGTTCAGCATCAATGAAAAGAAACATTTAATAATATGAAGATACCATGCAACTGAATCTTAAATCATTCACTGGGTTATTTAGAAAACAGTTTTGCTCATTTTATAGACAATCTGAAATATTTCACTTTCTGTAATGCCTTTTAAAACTCAGAAAATATTGTTCCAAATGTATGCTGTTAGGAAATATCAAACATTTCATGAAATAAATCATGTGTAAGTTGTTTTTATTATAATGTAAAGAGACATTTATTTTTTGATTACTTTTACAAAAAATATCTTAAGCGAATTCAGTCATATAAGTATATCCTATTTATTTTTAAAAGCTACAACCCAGTACTAAATTAGCTATACAGGGTGTCCCCGATTGCTTTGTACAAACTTGGATGGGAAGTAGAGAATATCGTCAAGAGACATAATTACTTAGGAAAGCATGGGCGGAAAGCGATAGGGGACGCTGTAAGAGAGCTCGCAAGGTTTGCACGAGAGGTTTCCTCATTTCAGACTCTGCCAGCGTGCGATGAACATGAATGGTTACACGAAAGCGCTGAGTCAGCGGATGTCCATTTCATCTACGGCCTAGCCAACGGAAATGGACGAGCTGCTGTTCGGTTTATGGGGAAAGATATCCAACAAGGCAGCAACCGAATCATCAAACGTTCGCTCAAGTGCATCAGAACTTGGTGAAACATGGATCGTTCAGAGTCACGATTGAGAGTACTGGGTTGCCGCGAATAACACGAACGCCCATATTTGAAGAGGGTGTGTTGCATGTTGTGGACTAAAATCCTGTTACCAGTGTACGGGCGCTTGCCGTTGCAACCGGAAGATCTCAACCAACTACAAATCGTGTACTTCAAGACAAAGCCTTACATCTGTTTCATGTACAGAGAGTGCAGTTATTACAGCCAGATGATCACCCACGACGAGTCGCGTTTGCACATTGGTTTGTTAACCAAAGAGCGGCAGACATGCACTTTGTCAGCTCCGTGTTTTTCGGTGATGAATCAACCTTTTCACGTGAAGGGGTGTTCAATACGCACGACGCGCAGACATGTGGGCCTTAAACAACCCACATAGCACCCGACCACGTGCCGCACAACAACGCTTCACTGTTAATGTGTGGGCGAGTATCGTGGTGGATAGTTTACTCGGCCCATGCATCTTACCACCTCGACTTGACAAGTACCTCGTCTTTCTACAGGAGGTTCTTCCGGAACTGCTTACCGATGTCCCTGCACCTATTCGGCGCCGCATGTAGTTTCAACAGGACGGGGCATCATCTCATTATGGAAGGTGCGTATTGGACAATTTGGACCGGACATTTCCAAACAGGTGGATTGGGAGTGGTGGTCCTGTCAATTGGTCTCCCAGATCCCCTGGTTTATCTCCTCTTGACTTTTTTTCTCTTGAGTGCCATGAAGAACCTTGTGTTCGACACGCCCGACAATTTTGAAATGGACCTGATGGCGCGACTATCTATCGCTCCTGCTACGATCGATGAAACTCCCGGTATTTTCGAACAAGTCCACCATTCCGTGTCACATCGGAGTCGTGCATGCATAAATACCAAAAGCCGCAATTTTGAACACCTTCTGTGGTGCTTTTTATTTTATTTATTATCGTTTGTGTGTGTGTGCGTGTAATAAAGCGTTTTACACTACATTCTGTGTTGTGTCTCTTTATCTCGTTACGGTTACGTTTCCGCCCATGCTTTCCTATGTAACTATGGCTCCTCATTATGTTCCCTACCTCCTAAGTTCTTACACCGCATTCAGGGACACCCTGTGTAATTATTATCCAAATATTCATTTAACAATTGGCTAGAGTAGAATTAAGGCCTTAATACTAACTCGATTTCTCGATCAAAAAATATATAAAAGCATATCGTTAAAGTCTTTATTTTTATTCTAAAGTACCTAAATTTCTGTCATTTAAACCTAAAACTTAGCTAAGAGCTCGGTTTTAATTAATTAGAAACAATTTACATAAACTTTCTAGTAACACTTTTTAATCATACAAAATATTAAAGCAACAAGTCAACAATAAAACTAAATTTATATTGTTCTTAAGCAATAAAAATATTTCTACTTTACAAGGAAATAATATGTAAAATAATAGTTTCATTATAATCCCAGACTCTTCGATGAATACAAATTCGGTCTTAACAAATTAAGTATATATTTATTACAAATTACAAGTTAAAGAACAACTAATATCATTTATCATTAATAACAACTGTTTGTACAGAAAATATAATGTACATAATTTTGAAAAATAACCAAATATGAGACAATAAAAAGTCAGATAAAAAGTGAATTAATTTTTATTATACATGGTATACAATGACAGATCAAAATATGACAAATATTTTTTAAGATGTTATTCTCCATAAAATTGCAGATCTTTTTTTTAAATTAAACCTTGTTCAATCAATTATAGAAATGTTAAAAACATTAAACAAAAGATAGTTTAGAGCACAAGCGTGTGTACCAGAAAAAATATTGATAATAAAATCGCAACGCCTATTCCACTTGATGATTAACATGATTCCCATGATTTGATATCCAATGTATATATATATCCCCTTCCAATCAAATTTGGGGGAAATATTTCAACACGTTTTCGTGCAAATAGTTCTTATTTTCATAGTTTCATTCTATTCATTTCATATTTACAAAACAGCTTAGTTATATGCTCTTTGAAAAATAACAATAGTATTTAAGAAAGTAAATTTTATAGAATGAAATACTCTAATCGATAATATTTCGACCAATAAAACGAACATATATCAGTATATATTTGCTAAATAATATTGTAATTATCTCTCAATAGAAAAATAATAATATATAATAAATTAAAACTGATAATCAAATTAAGAGAGTACGAGTAATCTTATCAATTAAATCACGATGCCTTTTTAATCTGATGTCTAAAACTCATAATTGTTTATGCAAAATAAATACATTCACTTCAGATTAAACATACGGATAAAATATTATCCCTATGAGCATGCAACAGATTCTTATTTCCGTAAACATTCTCTTCGCAGTCTTTGATAGTCATTCGCTAATTTCAAGCCCGATAATCCATGACAAACCATTCCAACAAAATAGAATAAATCAAAGAATTAAAAAAATAAAACATAAAATTCTACATATACATTAAAATTTAATTTCATTAATTAAAAGAGAGAGAGAAATACTTACTTCGAAAATCTATTAAGTCCTTCATATTAATAATGTAATCCTTTCAATATCACACACAGTCAAAATTTTATAGCATTTGCTTAAAACAAGTGGTTAATGAAGCCGGGTTTACACAGAGAAATCTACGGCGCGACGCCCCTTGCCAGGTGATCCCGAGGTAACAGCTCTGAACGGGTAGCCTCCTTTGTTATCGTACCTTTATCTCTTTATTGTGTGAAGCATTGATTCCATTATTAACATTTTTACTTCTATTGTAAAGAAGTCAAAAGTCTGTAGCTGAGATTGATAACATTCTTCCAAGCCATTTACCGGCATTTCACGGACTCTTTAGTATTCCTTGATATCGTCAAGCTCTTTATCTATGTTTATCAAAGCACATTTTTAATCTATTGATTAGTGACATTGCCCTAGAAGTGTACGGTTGAGGGTTGTTGTTACTAATTAATTTTCGTGTGTTTGCATATGTAACGACTTTCTTCCCGCTCCCCCCTCCAACTGATAGTGTATTGGATTATGTTCATGTATAGCGATAAAAAGATCAATATAACAGTGATTTTTCTGTAAGTTAATAGTCATCTGCTATTTTACTATAAAGGCGTCTACTAAAAATCCTTCTTTGAAATAAATAATTAGATGCAATTTAAGTTTATCTATAGATACTTTTTTAAAGAAAAATATCCTTTTCCTTAAGACTAGACACTCAATGACTTTTAAAATTAACCATAAACTAATTAATGTTTTACAGTACTTTATTATTTAATTTATTTAAAAATCAAAGTAATTATAGTAAAGGAGGTTTTTGAAAAGAGTTAATCAATAAAATAAAAGGTATTATGTTGTTCGAAATTACAGTTTTGCTGTTATAACCTCTTCTCTTCGAGTTAGTTAGTTAGTTATTATTATTATTGTTGTTGTTGTTGTTGTTGTTGTTATAGGAAAAATACACTGACTTTAGTCAGCGTTCCATCTTATTCCGAAAATTATGATTTGATACATATTGCATAGCTATTGAATATAGTATTTATTTTAGTGGCCAAAATGTTTGTCTTAAAAAAGGACAGTTTTTTTATCTAAATTTAATTTAAATAAGATGGTGAAGAATCAAAATTTGTGTGTGTTATTTTTAATGTATAATAACCGAAACACAGATCGTTAGAATACTAGAGAACTATTATGTTACACACACAATCAGCAAAAAAAACCAAGTGTTTGAATTTCAATATTTTAAGAGAAATTTAAAGGTGATGCTTCATAAATCATGATGTCGAAAGGGAAATTTTTCATTATATAATTTAAAAAGGAAATTAAGTAGCAGGGATTTTAGATAAAACACACAATACAAGGAAAAATATAATTTTAATTAAAACAAATACATGCTTTAAATGTGTAATTGGACAATTTTACAATAAATCCATTATATTAACTAAAGAATCAATAATAACCGCATCGGATTTTTAAAAACAGGTTTAACTTCTCTAATTAGTTCTTGTTTCAGAATTTGGTTGTAGTTCATTATAAAAAAAGACACATTTTACCTACTGTTGTAGTATTGAAAACTTAAGGGTAGACATAAATACATGCGCTTTATAATGCAATCATTGGTGATAGAGTTCTCTGGGTTGTCAGAAATGAATATTTTTACACCACTGTGTATTTTTCAAGTTGATTGATTCCCATTGTTTGTATAAAAGGTATTTTCCACCAGAAATAATTTTTAATATATAGCATAGTTAAATGACTAATTTATTAGCTTACATACTGCGTGCGTGCTGTTGACTATATATTTATTTCTCTCCCACTATTTGTTATTTCAAAGACTTATTACGCACATATTTAATGACCAAATGTTTCATGTACCTCATTTCATTATAAATGAAAATTTGGTCCCCTTAATTCTTTTTTATAATTTAAACAGATATTGTTTTCTATACTCCTCACCACTGTGACTGAGAGTGCCATATTTTTCCGCGCGCTTCTTCCCCCAACTGTAACTTTACACCCCCGCACCGGGGCATTCTGACTAAAAATAAGAAACGCATCGGATGGATGTAAGGTCTTTGTCTTCATTAAGTTCTAAATATCCACAGCACCTTCAAAGGTGCAATTTACATCTACTCCCACAAATTTACTCTTTAAAATTAAATGTAAATTAACCCTAAATATCTCTGCAATTAAAAACCTGTATTGTCTCCATCTCTGGCTGTTACTCAAATACAAGCTACGGCATCAGCTATAATTGTTCTCTAACACTTCAAAAATATTATTTAATTAATTTGAATATTTAAGTAATTAAAAAAAGCAGTTATTTTTTATTTTATTTTTTGATGAAATAATAGACTTGCAAAGTCCATTTAACCCTTTATCTACCGCATTATGATTCACTGCAGTTTTTTTCATGCAGTTTTTTTTTTATTTTTATTTATTTATTTAATTATTTATTTTTTTTGAATCACTACATTAAAAATTACGGAACATAGGTGAACAAAATTCTCAACTTTGGGAAATTTAATCCGCTAGAGCTAATTAATTAATGAAAGATATTCAACTGTAAAATTAATTATATACACTGTTCACTTAAAATAAATAGTCAAATCGTTTGCTAAGGTCTTCTTTAACATACAAAAATAATAAGACCTTTTGATATTAACTATTTTTTGGAACAAAAATGACTATCTTCAAAATCCACTGAAAATGCCATCAGATTAAAACGCAATTTCTGCTATAAAACTATTCGTCTTCCCTGCTAAAATACTCATCATAGAACACGTGCTGCCATATATCTTGGAAGAGTGTGGATAACAAAGTATATTCCTGCTAAGTATTGTCAGAATGTTCGTAAAAATAGTTATTCTATGTAATTTTTAAGTGAGTAATACTTGTAAGTACCATCGGTAAGTAAAGGGTTAAGAACATAATGTAATACGTATTGCTTATTGTTACTTTTACGATTAAATCCCTGCAAAAAAGGCAAAACATTACCAACATGATTTGATATTGAGAATTATTGTTGCACTTAGAGAAACACTTTATAGAATTACTGAATGATAGCAATTATTAAAATAAACATCCTAAGATTAAATACATAAAAAATTAAATAACACACAGTATTAAATGATAATCACTGAAACATATTGATCAGTTTTGCCACTTTTTGTTTGAAAAATATGTTACCGTAAAAAGAATGTTAATGTTATTAAAGAGATAATTTAAGATGCATAAGAGACTGTCATTTCCTCTTGGAAAATTCTGAATCCTACTTGTAATGTTAAAATGTAATAAAAGTTTCAAAGAGCCAAGTAAATAAAAAAAAACAGAAGAGCCTCAAGAGCCAAAATCAACAAAGTTCAAAAAAACGCAATTAAAAAAATTATACTGCAGCATTTGAAGAGGGGATAATCTAAACATATGAAAATTTTTACAAAGATGTGAAGTAAAGGTAAACAGGACTGGATTCCTACACTAAAAATCCATTAATTATAAAAACCATAGGGTAAAGTGCTTGTGTCAGTGCGTGTCATAGAAAATTATTAAGTAAACACACTGTAAAAAAGTTTGGTGTCAAGCAATCAACAAAAAATATTTTACAAATTGATTTTTATCATAAAACTCTTGGATTATATTGCCAATAATTTTTTACGCTGTTTATATATTTACCATATCTTAAAATATCAAAACTCAAACATAATTGATTTTTCCAAAGCTTTGAAATTTAATTAGCCAAGATACAATATTTCAGTTCGAATTTTTTCCTTTCCTTTTTTCAGATTACACCAATTAAAATCATACTAATATTTTGACAATATCTTTGTCTCACCTTTATTTTTTCCTCTTCTTATTACCTAAATAAATATCCTTTATTTTTTTTCAATTTCTACTATTAATTCACTTTCTCCCTTTATATATTTATTTATATATATTTGTCTTGTTCGAAGCCCAGTGGCTGAGTGGTTAGTGCATCGCGCTTCCTCACCACAGGTTCGAGGTTCAAACCCCGGGCTGGGCAAGGTCGACTCAGCCTTTCGTCCCTTCAGTGGATCGATAAAATGGGTACCAAGTTTACTTGGGAACTTAACGCTGGGGGGTTTTCGCGTCAGACTGATCACCTGACCGGAACATCTGCTCATTCACCTCAGGGCTCATAGTCGCGTATACTGAGAAGGGCACAGTAGGTCTTGGCCCTCATGGGCTGTCGCGCCACTGAGTTAAGTTTATGTCTTGTTCAAATTTTCAACCGTTAAAAAAAGCTTTCTATTCATCCATTCAAGTTCAAATCCATTTTTTAAATTTTTTGTGGATAAAACTTGATGTTAAAACTTTTTTCAAATATATCAATTTATTAATTAAATTCTATTTTTTAATTTTAAATTTTTTCTGTGCTATTTCTGATGAAGTTACAACTAACTACAACAGATGGCGTCATAAGTTTTTCCAACGAATTAGGAACCGACTTTAAAAAACATTTTTATATATATATTACTTGTTTTTATTTCTAATGGGGCTACGGATTGGTATTTTACGATGGCAGACCTATAGAACATTCTCCGGGAGCTGGTATCTCTTTTAAGTACAGCACCATATAAAATGGTATACCAGTCCCCACAATTAATTTCAACGTTCAGTTTTCTTCCCAGAGGGTGGCACCTGAGCTCTGACGATGTAAAACTGTACCAGGATTTTAATTTTTCTAAAAGCATCCAAGCCAAACAGGCACTCAAAGGATCTTTTACATGCCACTTAATCATACAACACGAACACTGTCATTAGTTTGCATCATGAAAATCCATCGATTTGGGCCTGGATCGAATCCCAACCTTAGGTGTACAGAGCCAGTACCAAACCAACTGCGGCGCCCAGCAGGCCGGTCATTTATCTTTGAATAGCTATACAATATAGCCTTAAAAAGTGAAAGAAATTGTTAGAGAGGGAGAGATAAACAAAAATTTCTTATTTTTTTACTATCTCATCACGTAGTGTAACCATGGTTCTAAATTACAGAGTTTATCACTAATAGCCTTCGTGTTGGCACTAAGTGCAACTTAAATAAACAAACAACCAATCAAACTGGCTAACTAAAAAAAATAAAATAAATCTGTTATTTTTTGGAATGTATTACTTATCTGTGACTCTTCCTTTTTCTCCCTTGTTACTCCAATTTTGACGTTACAATTTACGCTTAACTTTTAATTTTAGAATTGCATTAACCACTACTATCTGTAGTAGCAGAAGTTATATTTTAATTTATGTAATTTAAGAAAAAAATTACATTTGCTTTTATAATTTTAAAAAGTATTTTCTGCTTGATATACTATTCAACATTGTTTCTGATTTAAAAAGTCACCATTAAGGAATTGGTTTTATTTGTTAGTGACGTCACATTACAACAATTAAATATGTTGACAGTTATTCGAATAATATGATGTATTGTTCGAATAAAGAACCTGAAACATATCTGTGAAAAAGTGTAGATTTGTTTTCATGGCAGAACTTTTAAAATATATTTGTGCTACACTTATCCTTACTAATATTATAAACGTGAAAGTTTGTGAGGATGTTTGTTACTCTTTCACGCAAAAACAACTGAATGGATTTTAATGAAACTTTACAAAAGTATAGCTTATACATCAGAATAACACATAGGCTATAATTTATAAAGATACTGTGGGAAGTGTCCAAAATATAACGATAATTGTCAAGAAAGTAGGAAAAAATTCAACCATCAGCAAAAAAGCCCGTGACAGCATATATTTATCTTTTATGTGTGAAGAAAAACTTTGCATTTTGTTTTGTCTACACCAGACACCAGGAACTGCGAAAGTTTGAACGGGCAGAGTGTGAGGCTGATTACAATTTTAACATAAAATAAATACAACAAAAAATAATATTAGCGTATTACACTTCAGGACATAAATTATTTATATTATTTTAAGCGTTCATTACACAAAATTTGTAACAATGTGCTACTTCTGCTGAGCAGAGATCAGCTAAGGAAGGTGTTTTCAAAAATCGACCCACAAGAGAGTTATGGGGAGTTATAGATAAAAAAATCCTTTTTATCAGCTATTAGACCTACAAACTTAAAATTTAACAAACAGGATTTTTTTTTGTTCAGCTGAGATATGCAAAAAGCTTTTTTTTTTGTTTGTTTAATTTGCAATTCATGTAAAATTAACTCATTAAAACTTCTTTATCCTTCAATCTGTGTTGTTTAATTTTTCAGTTCACCCGTGCGAAGAACGGGTATTACAGCTAGTCTTATATAAAAGAAATTCAGATTACTCAATTGCAGAAACTCAAGCAATATAAGCAAATATAATACAGAAATAAAACGATAAATTAATTGCAATAATCCTGCAATTAAAATACTTCTAACTGAAAAACGTTGTGACTAAAATCCATGTAAAAGTAATCAACTCATCGCATTGATCTAATAAGTGAGCATATTCAAGAATAAAAAATTATGCGCATCAATATTTTGAGTTAACTAATATACATATATATCAATGGCGCACACAAGGAGGGGGGTCCTGGGGATCCGGACCCCCCAAAGCCCTTGAATTTTTTTCCGATTGATAATATTTCTATGTATATAGTACATAAAATTTATTTAAGTATTTGTTATTAATGATTAATTTTATTAATTAATTCTAATTATTTATTCAATAATTAGTTTTTTGCTGTGTTTTGTTCCCGAAAATCGACAAAATTAAAAGGAGCATGATACAAGAATGGTGAACTTTCGACCCCAGACCCCCTTGAAAAATTCCTGTGTGTGCTACTGATATATATATATAGTCTAATTCTCTACAAACAAGAGATAATCATTCATCAATCATATTCGAAAAAAACACATAGACAGTAAAAAGATCATAGAATGAAGGACAATAGATTAAAAATTATGAAATGGATGCTGCAGTATTATAAACATTGCTGACTTAGGACAGCTAATATATAAAAATAATTTATATAAAAGTGGGGTTGAACATGTTTTTTGGCCAGCCAACCTTCCCCCTTTATGTAAATAATACTGAGCAAAAACCTACTGAAAGTAATGGATAGGAATATCTAAATCCATTACAAGATAGAGGTAACTTACCTAAAAATCTCACTTGAAAATGCAGAGCGATATATATATATATAAGATAGATAGACATATATATATATAAGATATATATATAAGATATATATATATAAGATATATATATATAAGATATATATATATAAGATATATATATATATATATTCTAAAAGTAAAACTTAATACGGTTTAACTAACAATATTCACCGTCAATAGTGTGAGAAAATTAGTGTCTCTCTTCTGTGATTGAAAAAATATATTTATTTCTCTCCATATATAAAAAAAAAGTTTTTCGTATTGCTGTAATAAATTTATTTATGCGTAAAGTATAGTTTGTAAAAATGAGTCGTAAAAAGTTGAGCACATGGGGAGCACCCAGAAAATAATTTTCCAAGGAAATTCCCTCCCCCCCCATCTTCCAGCTCTTTCTTGAAAAATCTCCGCTTACGTCATAGATCGTGATGTTATAGATTTCTCCAGTAATTTCCAGAGGCATCTATCAGGTAGTCAATATGGTTGCCAAGTCGTCAAATGTGATCGCCAAAAATTATGCCAACTTAGCTGTATTGCCAATATTTCGTCATTATAATGTAAGGGACAGCATTGCTTTCAAATATTACAATTTTTATCATAAAATAAATACAACAGAAAGTAATAATTACCACTATTAATTTATCTAACCATTGTTTTTGAACGAGCTTTAAATTGAAGTACAAATTAAAATGCGGAGATGAAGACTTGATATTTATTTTTTCCCTTGCTTGGAATATGTTGAAAAAAAATAAAAGTACTAACTCATATAAATTACAAGATCTATATATATACTGAAACCTGTTTTTGAGCAGGAGATAAAGACCGCATAGAAATGAATGCATAAAAAGTCCTACTACTTCACATAAGATGCTATGAAATATACTATTTACAACACATTTAAATAAAGCCTGGGGAAAATTGGGGCTACAAAAAATAGTCCATCCGTAGAAAATATGTAAATCAAAACCTCACGATATAACTAGAAATTGGTTTTTCAAACAAGGAAAAATTTAATTTACACGCAGGAACATTTTTTAAATGTTTTATTTGCTTACATCAAATATGAAATGTATGGAAATTTCAAAATGTGCATATGAAAACTATTCTTCGCAGTCAAGAACGGGAATTTTCCTGTAGAGAATTGGTTCAAAATCACTTTCGTCACTTGTGAGGATGCTACCTCGCACTCGCTTAAAGTTGACATTTTTTGTGATACAATATAATCAGTGATCAGAGTTTATGCGACGACGGTTTATTGGTTAGCCGCTTGTTTACGTCGCGGTAACCAGACATCCAAAATAGACGCTTATTCTGGAATTTTAATGTCCTTTCAGGATTGGTATCGATTGCTAGAAAATGGCTTTAGAATTTGTTCCAAAGTGTTAAGCTCTGCATGTCCAAATAAAATACATAAAAATTATGTTGTTTTTATTCATAATGTCCATTTTATGTATAATTTTTATATACAGCATAAAAAATCGCACAAAAAAAAGAAGCGCACAAAAACTGTATTTTGAATCTACTTATACAGGATTTCCCAGGTTCATTGGGACAAACTTTATAGGGAGGTAGGGCACATCAAAAGGATTCTCAGTTTTACATAACAACCCATGGTCAGAAATGTCTTCGTTCGGCGCGAGGTGACGTTGTTCACAAGAGCATTGGAGGAAACAAATTTGCATTACCGCAATTAATTGAGCTATGATCACCCGCAGAGCAGTATGGATCGTCTTACAAACACCGAGCTGGAAGATATGCACCTGACTTGTGGATTACAAGGAGGAAGTACTCGAACAGCAGGAGGATTGTATAGTGAAAGGTACCCACAGAGACATGCAGCAGACCTTCGGATGTCACAATTTGTGGGAACATAGATCATTACGAAATAATAGACATTGTGAGAGCAGGACACGAATGACTCGAGCTCCCAATATGTCCCAGCTTTAGTTAACAACTATTTCAAATGATCTCAATCTTGTGTCTCCTCTTTTCTTGCGCCTGTTATACCACTTTCCCATGACGTTTCCCATCATGGATTGATGTGCAAATCTGAAACGTTGTGATGTCCCTTACTTCCCATTAACTTTAGTCCCAAAAATTCTGGGGCACCCTGTAAAAAGGGCAAAACGGTTCACCCACTCATCACGATATCTCCGAAACTATTAACACTACAGACTTGAAATTTGGCAGATATGTATCTTTCCTTAAATACAGATCCGCTATGAACGGGTTTTGCAAAAACCTATTCCCAAGGGGGTTACGAAGGTGTTATAGATTTTTAAAAAATCTCATTTTTGAATTATTAGACCTACTGACTAAAAATTTGATAAGCATAATTTTTTGTTGTTGTTGACACAAAATTGTTTCATAGTACATTGTTTCACACACAAAATTGTACATTTTTGTTGTTTCACAGTATTCGATACTCAATGGAGTTGCAGAGGGTTACATGGACGTTGTATATTTTTTTAAAAAATCCTCATTTTAAAACTATTTGACCTGCAGAACTGAAATTTAGTTAGCTTGTTTCTTTTGTTTAGTAGAGTTCTGCTAAAAACCGGTTGTGAGGAAATCGACTCCGAGAGGAAGGGTTATTATGTGTGTGTAAAAGGTAAATGTACATTTTCTAAATATATTTCAGTCCTGAGTCCTTTTTAAGCAATAAGGCGAGAGTTATAAGAATGTTTTTCAGTACAATCGAAAGATTAATGGTAGGAGTTAATTATATCAATAATTTTTAAAAACGATGCATATTATATATAACTTAACTCATTGGTACAACAGCCCACTGGGGACAAGGCCTACTGAGCCCAACTCAGTACATACGCGTTCATGGGCCTTGAGGTGCAAGAGCAGATGTTCCGGTCAGGCGGTCAGTCTGACGCGATATATATATATATATATATATATATATATATATATATATATATATATATATATAATAAATTAATAAAAGACAAAATTGTAATTCCTACAACGCTAAAAATGAAAGAAATTGGATTTTAAAATCCTATCAAAGCCCGCAAAAATATAAGTAGGCATAATAAAATCAATAGACCAAAACAGAAAACTATAATATTTTCTAGAACTGTGACTGAATTATGATAGTGAAATAGGATTAAGTGTGCTTTACAGGATCCTAACCTTTCCCAACTAGCAGAAAATTTCGGCATAATAGCACAAGAAAGTGAAGAAGAAAATGGAGTCAAACCTAATAATAGCACATGCATGCGAACGGACTATATATATATATATATATATATATATATATATATATTACTCCATAAAAATCCAGTTAAATTTAGAACTGTGATAAATGGTTTTAAAACATATATCACTACTGCAGACAAAATGCTTCATAATATTATACAAAATTTCATTAATAAGCAGTATAATAAAGCTATAATTAAAAATAATAAAGATATGTATAGATTTTTTTAAAAATAAAAATATTTATTCTGTTCATAGATTTGACTTTGAAGATCTTTTCAGTTCCATTGATAACAATGATATTATTAAAGTAATTTTAGGAAATCACAGTAATTATAATATTAATACTAATTTCAGAAAATTTAAAACTCTCACAGATTTAGTCTTAAAAGAAAATTACATTAATTTTTTAATGATTCATTATAGCTACAAACTAAAGATTTGCCTCAAAATGGCCCTGCTAACAATAGTATGGCTAGTTTATATTTGCACTTTTATGAATATAATTATATTATTACATTTTTAGATATATAAATGATCTAATTGCTTTTGGTAAAAATAATAATTTTAACCCCAATATTAATTTTTATCCTGATTACTTAAACCTAGTTAAAATTAAAAATAATCCAATTAGAACTAATACTTGGATGTATCATTGAATATTAAGGATTATAAATTACATAGTAATATTTATGATAAAAGAGATGCTTTTAATTTTAACATTCTCAAAGTGCCATACTGGAATTCGAATTTATCAATCTCTATAAATAGAAATATTATTTTTAACTATATTTATCGTAATCATGTATTAGTTAGCGACAAATCTATTATACATATTTAAATTTTAATAACTTTTTCCCAATGTATTGAACATGGATATCCTGCTAACTTTCTTTACAGTTATATTTCTAAATGTACTCAGTGAAATGACAATATGTAATTTATAGCATTTTCAATTAGTTATACAATTATTCAATACATAGCGCCACATATGTTTAATAAATTAATAATATTATATTTTATTTAAATATTCTTGTGTATGTTTTTGAGAAGTTTTTTATTTTCTATAAAATTTTTAACCCAAATTTAAGGATTTTTAAATGTATATATATGGACTTTTAAAATTGGTTTATCATAATTCACAAAATTTAATTTTTGCGGTACTACAATTTTCCTTTTGTATCGATTGGGAAACATAATTTGTTAATCCACTCACGAAGTAAGTCTTACCATCTACTTTATTGCATCGACTTTAAATCTATACAAGTAAATACTAGTAGGCTATAATTTTATCGTTATATTTTAATAGTATACTGTATTTTATTTCTAATATTTAAATTTTTCCTAATAATATTCCTTCCTTTCCCTATGGCTCAGTAGTATAGGCAAATTACAGGTGAAGGTTGGCCAGCCCTAAAACTTCGTTCAAACCTGCAATCTTGGTTC
Organism: Trichonephila clavipes; assembly: GCA_019973935.1. Taxonomy (NCBI): domain Eukaryota; kingdom Metazoa; phylum Arthropoda; class Arachnida; order Araneae; family Nephilidae; genus Trichonephila; species Trichonephila clavipes. The sequence goes on from BMAU01016519.1 coordinate 1,033,637, forward strand.
CTAAGACCAGGAGTTTGCTATTGTACTACTCTGACTAATATTTCCTACTATCTTGACTAGCTATACTTATATTTTATAGATGTTATTTGTATACATTTATAGATTATATACATATATATATATATATATATATATATATATATATATATATATATATATATATATATATATATATATATAGCCATACAACATCATTAAATACCCAACAAAGTGGGCGGGTATCGGATTGTGTAAATACATATGTATATAAGTTATTTTTTTATAACTATGATAGTAGAGATATAAATTTCACAGTTGAAAAAAAAACGAAATTAATATGAGGAAATATAAAGTAAATGAATTCCAAAAATAAAGTCATTCTCTTAGCCTTCTCACAAAAATTAATTCTAATGTAAAAGAGATTGCATCATCTCATTAACAATATAAAACTCTTTAGTTTAAAATAATTCTAATATCAACTTAAAATATAACAAATGTGTCAGCTTAAATGTGTTGAACTATGGCATAAGTTTAGATACTAAAATAACGCTTCCTTTGATAGATCTAATGAAGTATCCAAGTTGCCTAAAGTTCTTGTGTCCATGATCATGCATCAACGTTCAAAGAGTCTCACGAAAACTCAATCTTGTTAATATAACCCTTCCGCCCCAGCATTCACCACATCTAATTCTCCGTTCGTCCCAAATCTTGTTCCACACTCATGGCTCACTTAACTACACCCTATCATTGGCAGAGAAGATGGTCTATTTCTGAAAGGACGGGAGACCTGTAAATCGAACTTCGATTACGATTGTAACAATTTACAGCTCCGAGAAGTAAGACTGGCTTCTCATTATTAGACAACGCCAGATAATTTAGGAGGATTACTTCACGCAATGGATCTGAATTTCATTAAAAGCTATTCGAAGAAGGAAAATAGTGTGATGTACTTAAATATTTGCTGAAAATGCATCTTCTAAAGAGAGTCAAATTCATTTTTTTTAAAATATATGATTGAAATTTCAAGCATATTGTTTGAAACATTCAAGCATATGTAAGAGATAAAGAAAAGTTATTAAAGCCCGACTGGCTCAAATTTTAAGGTAACGTTAAATAAAATTAAAGTATTAGTAACATTTAGAAAGCATATATATATATATATATATATATATATATATATATATATATATATTGTTCTCTTAATATAATTTTGCTTTACTGTCTGGTTTATCATCCAGGTTTGTTACGAATAGGTTTAACTTTTCAACATGGCCCTGTTTTTTTTATTATGTCAAAAATATCTGTTGTACGGGGAAGGTGGATCCATAAAGCATTGCTTAACTCTAAATCTCTGGCCTAATTCAATGACAGCTCTAAAAATCATAATAGGTCTCCATTCTAGTCCAAAGACTCTTTTTTTGTATCTACATTTGTTATGTCTCTTGAACTCCAATTGCTTTCTTCTTTGGCATTGTAGGTTATACAACTTTTTCTCTTGGAATCATTTTATTTTATTATACTATATGTATATATATTTAGTGAAAATCATGGAACATAGGGTCACATTTCCCTCAGAGAAACAGAAAAAATGAAATTAAAATTAAAACTTTAACTTAAACAGTGTAAGGAAAATGAATGAACGATACCAAAATTGGCAAAATAAGACTTATTGTCAAAAACAATTCATAGCATGTGCTCAAAGTGACGGCTACGTATATTGTTGCACAGTTCAGACCTGCAAGTAAATGAATGTAACATTATCTCGAAGGTATCTAGTGCTGAGTTAATATGATCTTCTGCGACAACAATTTTCACTACGAGATCTTCCACCGAGTTAATTCTCACTAAAGATTTCATTTAGCCGCAGAATAAAAAAATCTAGTGAACTTAGATCCGGTGAGTCAGGAGGCCAAATTATATGTCGGTTATGTCCAATCAATCATGTGAGATATGTGGCATTCAGTGGAAGATTATGTATAAATTTTTGACGTTTAAAGAAAACCTTGAAAGTATTTGTATCTAAGGTTTAGCTTCCAACTGGGTCTATTTAAACAGAAGTTTAAGTAGTCTATAGATAGTAGGAAAGATATATCCACAGTTGACTTGATTACATATTATTTAGATAAAATGAATTTTCCTCTCTTTAAGGGGGGGAAAGGGGGTAAGCTTATATTTTTTATTGGACTTTAAGGAGAATCTGAATAATTGTAATAAGACAAAATAGGCTTCTCAATATTTAACCAAAAAAATTTATAATAGAATCTTACTTTTAATGCGCGATTGAAATAGTTTATGATTGAATAAGTGTTTCATGATCTTTACCCTTAAAATGTTCAGCAAGTTGATACAGCTATCTAGCTAATTCAAGTTTTCAATTCACTTTGTATTTTACATTTTTCTAGGCTTAGCATCTTCTACACACATCTTATTATGACAAACTTTTAGACAAAATATTGATGACAAAAGCTGTTTAATTTAAAGGGGTTCTATAATAATATATATGCTACCGTTCAAGTATAAAACCCATTATTTCATAGAATAGCTAGGTATTTCATGAAATAACTAGACAAGTCAATTAAAATATATAAAATTATTGAATTCTACGATTTAATTAGGTATTCTACAGAATACCGATTACTCTTGATCGTTAAAGAGTACGAAATACAATACTCGAGAGAAAAAGTTCTTTGAACCGATTCCAGCTGCTTTTAGTCAGTTTTGAACCTCTTATTGTTGCTTTGCAATGACGTGTGTGTGTGTACCCGTCATTCCGTTGTTTTTAAACGTAGAATTTAGGCGGTATATTTATGTTAGCGTTTGATATTTGAGATTATTAGCAAATATTTTTGCAACATGTTTTCAAGCAATGACTTCTGCAAGAAAGGAGACTAATTTGTAAATAAGAAAGATTTAACGCAAGAAAGATTTGAATCTTTATTAAATAAGCGTGGGGGACAAAAGAAAACAGTGTTGCACTTATTCGTGAAAAATTATTAACTTTAAAAGCAGAAGTGAAAAGTGCTAAAACAGCACAGAAGGAAATACTACGTGACTATAGGTTACTCCAGCATTATGATATCCTTGATTGATTGATTGAACATTAACGTCGCACACTGTTCAGCTACACGAGGGCTTTGGCAACGGACCACGTAATTTTGAACCATGGTCAAGTGACTTGGACGACACCTGAACTGGCACCCCCTCTCCTAACTACCACACCACACCAACGGGAGGACGTTTCAGCTCTCGACAGATTTAACGTGCATCACTGCCCTACACGTCGGGTCTTTAGTAGTACAAGGCAAGCCACCATCCGATACCTATACCGCTCGACTATCGCGGCCGTATAATATCCTTGAAGTTCAAGGAGTGGGAAAGTTAATTGTGCCAGTAACAGATGCAAAACATATTCTTTTTCTTTCCTTTCTGTTTAACTAATGTTAGCAATAAGAGCAATAATAAATTATATCCTCTGCTATTCCTTATTATTTATCAATTAATCAACCGCAATAGGAATAAAATTTATTTTTCGAGAGGTTTTAGCTATTTATGATCCATTAATTTATAAAATAACTTTGAAATTGCTTATTTTTCACTTAAATGGTCTATTATTAGTTATTTCATAGAATAACTAGTTATTTCATAGAATAGCGAGTTATTTCATAGAATAGCGAGTTATTTCATAGAATAACTAGTTATTTCATAGAATAACTAGTTATTTCATAAAATAACTAGGAAAAGTATGTGAAATATTTTATCTATTATATACTTTAACTGACGTCTAGCTATTTCATGAAATGCTTAGTTATTCTATGATATAACTGAATTAAACACTTTAACAGTAACAAATATATAAAAATTCATCTTAAAGTTTAACAATCATTTAAAGTCAAGCATTTTTTCTCTGTGTGAAATTGAGTAATAACACTACTAATTCTTTTTAATTACTCTTCTAAATTATCTAGTTTGTTTTAACAACACACACACGCATCTCCATTTCAGATAATAAATACCAATTCATCTTCTAAAATTTGAGATTATCATTTTTCTATTTATATTCAAATTATTGTTAATAATTCAAAGTGTTCTCTTTAACGATAAACCCTTAGCCCCTTAGAGATATGTAATGAATAGCTTCAGTGCACTAGCAACGTTAGAAAATTTCGCATCCTGAATAAATAAACAGACCACTAAGCCGTTCAAGTGACCTTGATGCAATATAACCATTTACATCACGACACTATTGTGTTCAATCACTTCAAATTCAATATTTTTTGCAGAAGTCCCCGTTCCTGTAGCTATGATGGAACATTTAGCAGGAGTGCTAACTGAACTGACATAGCCCCACATTATTGAATGCTGTGAATAGCACAGACTGCGTAGTTTGTAAACGATTCCCTTATCGCTAGGGGGAGAGGATGAAATCATGGGAATCCCCTAATCTCCTTGGGAATGAAAGGGGAATGCAGCGATGTGATTGTTGTTTCTAATTAAGCCAGTTTAGCGAACGGTTTGCCAAGGGGGGTAAAGATTCCAATCTTTCCCGCTTGATGCTGCTATTCCTTGGCGGAGAGAAATGACCAGAGCTTTGTCCTGTATTTTGATATCAGCCCGATGTCCTTTGTGTTGTCCTTGCAAGTTTTCGTCACGATTATCTTCGCCTCTTAAGTCCGAATGGACAGTTTAGAAAGATGTATTTTGACATGATATAGATTTTGTAACGAATTCTACATTAATCTAAACTTAATTTGAGCTTTGTAACACAGATACATGTTTGAGTTATTTACACAGACCCTTGAACAGATAAAACGGAATAAGATTATATAGCTGTTAAATTAATTTCCATGTACCTGTACTAAAATTACAACTGATTTAAAAATTTTAAATTCAGTAAGGAATATATGATATTATTCAAGATTGCATATATAAGTATGTAAATGAATTTAACTTTCTTGTACGTCATGACAAAGTATTATTTTAAACAGTTCCGTGGCAAATTTGTCTTTTAATTAGAATTAAATAACAAAAATAGATTGTTTTAAACAATGTTTCAATTTAACAATAAAAACGATTCGAGGAAAAATATGAAAGGTAAAAAAATCACACAATTTTAGATTCTATATTAAAAAGCAATTAATAAAATATTTAAAACGAAAAAAGGAAAACAAAATAAGATAATTTCGTAAGAGTACCTTCATCCCCCTCCCATTTGTGTTTTTAATTATTGTCGTTATACAGCTTCTAAATAGTGTAATCCGAGACAAATATCTTTTTAGCTATAGTTCAATGACGAAGACAATGTTTTCAACTATACTAGACTCCCCAAGGTTTTTCACATCAGATAAAAAACGAACTTGAAACTCCAGTAGTTTTATATATAACCTTCATTATTTCGGGGTATAACCTTTAGGTATCATTCTCTTCATTTGATCGTGGTTCAAATTACCCACAAAACATATGCACCATGCACGCAGTGAACGTTTTATGTTCCCCTTTCTAAATCTTCCCTCCATGCTATTGTGAGGAAATTGAGCATTGACAGATTTAACATGCATCAGCCCCACTACACCGCAGGTCTCAAGTGACACCGGTACTCGAATCTACAATTAGAAAGAGAGAACGAAAACATTGATTTTCTTCCAGAGATAGAAACAGTTCAGAACGATTCATTTAATAGAATCTGTATTAATAGCGGAGTGTCTATAGGATGGTAATTTCAATACCGTTAGACTTGATTCGAATTCTAATGAGGCACAGATGTTTGCCCTACAGTTTCAGAACGGTCCTCAAGCTTGATTGGCTGAATGTGATTGCTCTGGAAATACATTAAGGGCTATTTGCGAACGTCTGATATCAACCCGCAGGGAAAAGATATGGCAGCAATTGAGTGAAGGTAGTTGAAGCTCAAATTTATTACTTCGTATACTTAAACCAAGAGTACTTTTGGCACTTAATGTTAGAAATATGTAACATTAAAGCTAAATCTTTATAGATGATTCAATTGCACTGTATTTGAAGCTTGGACAGTAATTTCCGAGACAAATTCTGCACCATGATCTTAAGTGACTTTGGTGCTTGAATCCAAAATAAGACAGAATGTTGCCAGCCCTGAAGCTCGTGACCTTAAGCACTAGATTAGCTTCGCCAATATAAACTGGGATTTTTTTTTCAGAGAGATCTAAAATTGAATTAATACCGCACTTAGATTTCCTAAGAGGTTAGTGTTGATGAACTTCTTGATTTTGAAAGCTATAGCGAACGATAGGGAAGACATTTAGCAACTTCAGTACTATGTTAGAGACAGTAAAGCACACACAAAAAATTTTCAAGGGGGTTCAGGGTAGAAAGTTCACCATTTTGGTATCATGCTCCAATACGTCACTCAACATATTCTTTTGATTTTGTCGATTTTCGGGAACAAAAACAATTCAAAATTAATTATTGAATAATTAATTAGCATTAATTAATAAAATTAATTATTCGTAACAAATACATAATTAAATTTTACGTAATATATACATAGAATTATAACCACTCGAAAAAAAATCAATGGTTCTGGGGGTTTCCGGACCGCTAGGACACCCCCCTCCCTGTGTGCGCCGCTGGTTAGAGACGTAATAAAATTCAGAGTGCGTAAGTTTCTGCTTTTTAATTTTTTACACAACGCTTTTAGTGAATAATTTAGTTTCAAATTCACTGTTTTTTGCGAGCAAAGTTTGTGATAACGTAACCATGACTTCAAAAATATGTATTATTTGTTATTTTCAATTATTTTAAGTAGTTAAGCGTGATATCCTATTATAACAACTTCCAAGCAAGTTATTTAGTTCTCATTTCGTAGTTTGTTTCACAAACATTACGTCATAATCTAGTTTTAATAATTCAGAAGCTAATTTAAATACAAGAATTAGGAACAATTGAGTGTGGTGAGTGATGTAATACTTTTCATGAAGAGAGATAATTTATTTCAATTTGCGGCTACATCAGAGCTCAAGGGGTTCAAAATCATACTGCCAACGACCCTCGCATTGTTTCAAAATGCGATGTTAATAACCAACCATTTAATCAACCGGATAAAAATTAGGGTACTTATACACAGGAAATATTCAATATATCTCTCTTGGAAATACTTTCTTTAAAAATTAAGTTGTAATTTGTGCTCTGACGTAAATAAACCAGAACGAATAATAACCAATTAAACAATTGTAACGATCAGAAATAATTTTCTTTAGTAACTTTGAACTTCTAAGACAGGAATTCGCATCGCGAAAAACTTCTTTTCTATTTTGATTTAGTTCAATTGAAAATGATTTGTGTATGGATAATTTAATCTATTCTAATAATTTTGCTGTACATATTTCATACCATCGAACACGTTTCAATTGTGGCAAAACACATTGCTTGAAACTTACATTTAAAACTACCCAAATACTGAGGAATTTCAATTTGTGTTTATTTCATTTGTGAAACGTCACATTTTTATCAGTAATATTAACGACTTCTCTCTTATGTGTTGTACAAATACAAAAAAATTTTATTACGAAAATATATTAGTCTGAAATGCCCTTACCTCGTAAATATCCAAAAATATTTATCTAGGTAGTTGTAAATATTTTTTTCATTTTAATGAGTTGTTCGTAGAGAACAATGAAGACGATTTAAATGCTTTTCTCAATGCACACAACGATACCCTCGCCGCTTGATATTCTCATAAGTCAAATAACACCCTTAAACAAAACGTTCTATAAAGTGCACTTGAACCCAGCTACTTGTCACGGTAGCTGAAATAATCAGTAAAGAGACGGGATCTATTCTAAATTTCTGCTCTCCTACCCTCGGCTCTAATCATAATTCCCTTTTGAGCAATTTTGGTAAATTCCCAGAAAGGGGAGGAGGAAGCGTAATGCTTTATAGTTTGGCTCCAAGCTTATCACTAAATTGAGTCTTAGAACTTCATTAAACGAAGGACTCTTTCCTTTGCCCAATTAATGCTTCAGTTAAAAGTAGATACACGAAATATAGCCGGAAGGTAACAATTTTGTACGGGGTTTGATTCCTTCAATCAAATTAAAATCAAATTTCATTTCGTCCTCAAATTATTCGGAAATGCTTACCCAGCTGAAAAACAGCCCCGAGGAAGAATTCAGAATTTAATATGTCTGAGCGCCTCGGGTTTTAAAGAAGGTAATTGTCGACTGTGCGCGTAATCCTCTCCGGTAAGTTTCAAAGCATGGCTACAATTAGAACCTTTCGATGATTGGCTTACATTTGCACAGAAGAGAATATATGGACAAAAGTATTTGCTCTTAATAATGTCTTGTTAAAAATGCGTTTTAATTTAAAATCAAATTATGGTTGTTACAACAGTGTAAAAAATAGGCATCATTCATTAGTGCCAAAAGATAATGCATGTACTGAGAATATAGAGTTTCTATTACAAGCTCATTCCACACTCTCCTTTTCAATTCCTACTATTATTTCACTCTCTCCCTATATATATATATATATATATATATATATATATATATATATATATATATATATATATATATATATGTATATATCTTGTTCACAAATTTTCAATCGTCAATAAAATATACTTCTTTATATCCATCCATTCAAGTTCAAATACATTTTTTAAACTTGTAGTGGATGACACTTGATATTAATACAGTTTTTTCAAATATTAATTCATTAATTAAATTTAAAAATGAATAAATAGTAACAAACAAAAATAATAGTCCAACAGCATATATAGAAGGGAAAATCGTTCGTTGTGTCGCTGTAGCGCAATGGATAGCGCGTTGGACTTCTAATCCAAACGTCGTGGGTTCATGGCATGGCCTAGTTTCTGAGAATATGATTTCTATTTTGTTAGAATAACTAAATTTAACTAATGAATAAATAGTAACAAACAAAAAGATAGTCCAAAACCATATACAGAAAGAAAAATGAAAAATGGTAAAGAAAATCGCTTTCTATTTTGTCACTTAATATTGTGATTATGTCATATGTATATACATATTTATACTAATTGTAAATATTTAATTAAAAGTAACTAAAATAAAATTTTTCTTTGTTGACCTAAGAATAGGAATTGACTTAATTTTTTTTATATTACTTGTTTATTAACTATGAAAAATAACCTAATATGTCATGGAAATGTATATTCTATGTAATGCATTATAAATATTAAGTTGCATGTTTGATAAATTTACTAATGAGACATACGAGTATATGTATACAAAATTATTGACTGAAGACAGTCCTTAAAAGCATACAAAAAGCAAAATAGAATTATGCAGTAGTATTTACTGGGAGTAATATAGAATAAAACAAAATCAATGCAAAAGTATTGATCTTATTCTTTGACATTTTTAAAACACAAACAGCCGGAGATCTTTCATAAAATTTAATTAATCTTATTTTACTTAAATATATCATGTTTTAAAAATGGTATTTTGTTTCATTTCCTGAAAAAGATTCGCGCGGATACTCATAAACATTTAGGCAAAGACCTTTCATGCATACCATACTTTAAGCTTAATCTTTAATTTCCTATGTATCTTACAACTTGAATGGACAAGTTTTCCAGTTGAAAATCAAGTTTTGAATCCCCTAAAGATATTCCACATATACACTGCTGGACAATTGCTAAGAACGGATCACAAATTGCTATGTAGCATAACATTAAGCGAGACATGAGGCCTAGTAGGATAAAATATAGTTGCCACACTGTTCAGACATTAGAATAAAGAATATTTATTGTTCTGGAAAGTACAAAAGCTGTGAAACATCTGAAAGAAAAAAAAATGTTCATTTGATCTGCGTACGGAGAAATGGAACAATGCATCTAAAAGTCAGCAGGCACCTTAAAGAAAGGTATCAGTACGGGATATGTCCACCGTGGAGTGTGATGCAACATTCCACACGTCGTACCATACTTTGCACAACATTATCCAGCAGCTGTTGAGGCAATTTATCTCATTCCTCTGTGAGTGCACGGATGAGGGTGTTCTTGTTTGTCGGAGGATAGTTTCGACCAGCAACTTGCCTCTCCAAAGCATCCCACACATTTTCAATTGGGTTTAGATCTAGAGAACGCGCTGGCCATACGAGACGTTGAATACCCTCGCTGTCTAGACAATCCTGAACAGCGAGTGTTCGATGACATGTTGCGTTGTCGTCCATAAAAACAAATTTATCACCGACAGCACCACGGAAAAGACGAACATGAGGAAGTAGAACTTCATCAATGTCCCATCCAATGTCATAGTCCCATTCGCAACCACGTGTAGGCGCGTGCGGCCATTGATCATGATGCCGGCCCACACCATGATACTGCATGTCGGATATCGGTCCTTTTCCTGGATATTTTCTGGACGATAAGCAGTACCACTCTCTACCAGATCAGTTGGCGTCTACAATCCGATGACAGACTGAACCTACTCTCCTCTGAGAATAGTACGCATGCCCAGTCCTGTTCAGTCCAATTGTGATGCTCACGACACCATTGCAAACGGGCAGTACGGTGCTGTCTGGTCAATGGGACACACACAACAGGTCTGCGTGCGTATAGTCCTCCTCCCCTCAAACGTCTGGCAACAGTTTTTCGGGAGATCTGCTTTCCGGAGGCAGCAAGAAACTGATTTGCCACCTGCTGAGCTGTGGTGCGCCTGTTCCTTTTTGCTGATAGGACGATATATCTGTCTTCTGCAGGCGTCGTACTTCTAACACGACCTCCCCGTGCCGTCTACTACACATTCCAGTAGTTTTAAATGACTTCCACAGCCGTGAAACAACGCTGTGAGCGATGTCGAACTCCCTGGCAACATCTGTTATTTTTCGCCCTTCTTCGATCTTTCCAATAATTCGGCCATGCATAAAATCATATATGTGATGTCGGGAAGACATGCCGAAAATTTTAAGTTCGTCTATTAAATCTTTCCTGTAAAACTTTGACTTGAAACAACAACTGTCCACTCGCGTCAAAACCTTTAAAGCTCTTATGAACGCTATCACGTGATGAACAGACGTGGAAAAAAAATTTGCATATATATAATCATACTTCTTCTTACTAATATCCCGCACTTATTCTAATTTTCCACATTTTGCTTCCTTTCATTTTGTGGTTGCTATGGATGATAGTGTTATCCGTCCTTAGCAATTGTCCAGCAGTGTATTAACAGAACAGCTATACCGTTTCAATGCAATTGGATTTCAAAATCCTCACGTGGTAGTTATAAGAGTGTATATGTTAAGTTATATAAGAGTAAAGTTAGAAGAGTGAGGTAACAACTCAGGTATCATTTTTGTCACTTAAACATATTTCAAAAGTACAGGATCCGTCAGCATTAGGCCTCGCATTGTTTTATTCAGACGTAAATCCTATAAAAGTCAAAAAATAAATATTGTCCATATGTCAAAGAACTCTATTTGGTTCCCATTATTTATTTGGGAAGTGGAGGAGGGTCTACTCGTATTGTATACTGCCCCTATTAAAATATTTTCACAAAACCCATTTCATACGTTTTTATCAAATAATACTATACAATACACACATTTTTATGAAGAAACCTTTTTTCACCTACCATAGTTTTCCAACTGAATTTTTCATTGTAGCAGAAAAATTTGAGGTTTTTTTTAAAATATTTTTCACCCATCTATCCAGAGCAAATCTTTTCAAAATCAAAGCTTTAACTTGGACACTTGCCCAGATTGCAAAAAATAACTTCAAAATTTGCATTTCGTGTCATGAAATGCACCTCTTAAAATAAGTTTCCAAGTTTTTGCATTGAGAAAATCAACATTTTCCATTTTGTTAGTTTTTTTTTCAGTTAAATATATTTTATTCACGTCAAGCAAAACTTGATTAAGAATATTCCTTTATTTTTGCATTTTATTTTTCTTTAAAACTGCTATTTTTGTAAAAAAATGCTTAAAGATTAACTCAAACTGTGCTTACCAACTCTTTTCAAGAATTTAACTCTTCGTCGGTAGCAACTTTTTCTGACTTGGGTCAGTCGCAATTTGCGAAAAATGCACGCAATTTCAAATTACTGTATCTCTCATCCTCCTTTGATCTAGGTGATAGTCCTTAAGGTACCCGACTGTGTTCGGAGACAATTTTCTAAAATATAACTTAAATAATCATTCAGTTGTTATTTTTTAATTAAGTATGTTGCAAAACTATGAAAATACAGCAAGAAGAATTTTTTTAACGCCTATTTTTCAAAATATTGAGAAATTTCTACCAAAATATTACAAAAAATTGCTCTTTTGCAAACAACTCTAAATATATATGTCATGATTTTGGAGACAGAATCAGATGAAAAGTTAGAAAAAGGGACGGTCTTTATTCAATCGTTTGTACATCTCTTCTGACACCGAGAGAGGAGGAAAAAGCACGCCATGGTGGGGTTTTCAAGTGGATAACACTTGAAAAACATATGGTAAGTATCGCTGCTTTGAAGAAGGTGCTTGCAAGTTAATGCTGACATATGTTGACTATTAAATCTAACGATCTGGAATTAGACATGTTTATTGGCTAGGCCATATGTTCGGAAGAAATAAATGGGTCATTAGTTTGATACTTGAATATGGGGACTGAGACAGATGAGTCAAGTGCTAGATAGGGAATTTAATTTTTAATCTAATTTAATTATCCTTACATTTGCCTCCCAATTTTAAAAGGGAGTCATGGCGTGGTTTTTTCTCTCTTTACACAAACTTAATCAATTTTCAACTAACACAAAACAATACATAGTTATTTAGAAAGACATATTACACACAGTAGAAATATTTAAGCAATAGGAATACTAAAATCAAAATGCAATTTAATAAACGAAACTATAACAACAAACACAGTAAGGACACTTCCAACATATTAATTGATAAAAATGAATTTCCATACATATAATTGAAGATTAGCTTGTTTAAATCTTTTCGACTTCTAGAATAAGAGCTCGCGTTTCCTCCTATTCCTTCATAATAATAGATTTATATTATATAGCTAGCAGATAATATTTTCAAAAAAAATTTATATTGGAAAATAATATATCAAACAATAAGATAGTAAATATAAAAATACATGAAATCATACAAATGTTAAAATAATAATTTTGTATAAAAATCTACTCTGGCGCCATTGATACACATATTTTGCATATATGAAATACATTTTTTAAAAGGATAAAAAAAATATAGACACTAATAAAATGAAATTATTACTAATATGAAAACGGTGTATAACACACAACTTCTATGCACTATCCAACACAATAAACAATTTTTTATTTTACATGCGTTATAAAACATAAAAATTATAAGAATATAAGAATATAAGAACACTTTTTTATTATTTTTGAGTCGGAAAAGTGGACTCACTTCAATAATAACTTTTAGTATGTATGAAAATTTTCTCAATATTCACTGTAACTTAACAATATCGCATACAATATTTTGAATCTTTCCGTAACCTTCTAAAAATTCGTTTCATAGACAAAAACTCTTGATTTTCTCTTACATCACACATTCACTAATATAAACTGTATCACCTTATTTAATTTTGAACACATCTCTCTGAGAAATCTGCGTCATCAACTCACAGATGTTCAGGGATGCTGATAAGAAACAATGAGAGGTGTACATATCAAACTAAACAAGTTTGTCCTCTTAATGTTTCGAGACATATACAAAACTATAATGATTGTATTCTCCCATATATATCCACTGTATAATATCCAAAATTAGACTTCAAGTTATTAAGTTAATTTTAATTTTAGATAAGAAAAATTTTAAGAAATAGTGAATCCTGATATATGGCCGGTATATCAAAACACACAATTTCAAAATAAAAAAATTAAATGACACGCGATAAGATTACTGCTGAATAAAATAATTAACAAAACAATAAAATTCAGTGAAGAAAAAAGAATACAACTTGACTTCACTTTTGTTTCTTATAAAAATCAATATATCTAGTATTAGTTCATTAGTCATTTTTCTAAAAACTTAATTTATATCTTTCACTTTAAAACACCAATTTCTATCATAACTAGTAACTCATTCGACATCTTAAGATAAAATTATGAGAAGTATATTAAAATTTCTCAAAATTTTGTATGACTAAACCTATATACTTTGTTTTCTCAATTAAAATATAAAGAAAATATCTCATTTATAACACAACTATATTATAAAAATTAAATACCATATCATATCATATATTATTCTTTTTCGTAAAGTTCTGTTCAACAAAACTCAGTTACTTCAATGTTACTACAATTGGAAATATATAATCTAACTGACCTCCACCTTGCAGCGTCAAAAACACTTGGTGAACGGTCATCCAGATGCTGTTGTCACTTTATATTTCACTAGTAAAATTCTATTTATTCATTTACTTATTTTTCCATGTTGATACTTCACTATTTCACAGTATTACCGTGCAGACTTTCCGGCGAAGAAGATTTTTTTTTGGCAGTGTTGGTCCTTCCATCATTGTATCACTGGGTTGGGGAATTCACGCTTCTCTTTTTGTTTTGTTTCTTTTTTCGTCTTTCGAAAGTTGGTTCTTTCATAGCAAACTTGCTGGTCTCTTCAGCAACGGTAGAAATAACGTTCGGCGGTAAACACTGTATTCTTCTCGGGGTTTAAGAGCGATGTTCTTCCAGGGAATAATAGTGCGTTTTTTTTTTCTGTATCATTTTTTATTCCAGCAATCCGACGTCTTCATATGCAGGCATACGGTGCATTCGGTGTTCCGTCAAATTCTCCATATCATTTATTACCGCAGTTGGCGTTCGTTTTTATATTAAAATTATTTTATAAAAAAGATTAGTTTTTTACGTTAAGATTTGAAATCCATTCGCAGATAAAAAATCCTACCGGCTTTAATTCTGTCATGATTTTGGAGACAGAATCAGATTAAAAGTTAGAAAAAGGGACGGTCTTTATTCAATCGTTTGTACATCTCTTCTGACACCGAGAGAGGAGGAAAAAGCACGCCATGGTGGGGGTTTCAAGTGGATAACACTTGAAAAACATATGGTAAGTATCGCTGCTTTGAAGAAGGTGCTTGCAAGTTAATGCTGACATATGTTGACTATTAAATCTAACGATCTGGAATTAGACATGTTTATTGGCTAGGCCATATGTTCGGAAGAAATAAATGGGTCATTAGTTTGATACTTGAATATGGGGACTGAGACAGATGAGTCAAGTGCTAGATAGGGAATTTAATTTTTAATCTAATTTAATTATCCTTACATATATATATCAGAAAAATGAATAAAATGTTTGCATGAATACAATTCCTTAACGTTTAACTACGCTTTATACTAAAAAAGCTCAAATTCTACAGTAATATTATGAAAAACAGGTGTTCGAGATGAAAAAACCCAGAATTTTCTTTAAAAAATTTTTTCATATAAAATTACATAAAAAATACCTTAATTGAAAAACTACCCTTAGCTTTTTTTTTTAGCATAAAGCATTCATTATAATACAAAGAACAAACTCAAAAAATTTCATAGGAATATTTCATTTACTTTAAGAAATATCACTCTGACCGTCAACCATTAAGTTCAAAAATAACATTCTTCACAAAATGCAAAATAAGGTTTATAATTTCAATAAAACTTTTTAATGATTTAGGAAGGTTTTAAAACTCTTCAGATTTGTATGTTGTGCCTTCCTGAACCTCATACTTCAAACTTTTACAGTTTTGAAGGGCCTTTCTTTTTTTACGAGACAGTTTCTTATCTGGTTCAGAATACCTCGTAGAATCAACAATTCTCGTTTCGTCGAGGTATCAAAAATATTCTTTCATTTCAGAACATAATTTCATTCCTAACTTTTGAAGTAGAGGTAATAGACCAGCAAACCCAAAATTAAAAAGTATTATTGCGATATAATTCCTTAAACTGAGTGTTTGTTGCTCAACAAAGTTGTCTTTCGGGATTTTACTCCACACGACAGTGTTAAAACTTTCATTGCAGTTCTGAGCCTTCCCGTGAAAACATTTTCTTAGGAGATTTTGATCTCAAAGTTAATTATAAGTCTTTTTGATAGAATTAATGACTGAATTTGGAAGATCCGTTGATATTTTATCGACGTTTCTCCAACCAATACTGCTCTCTGGAAATCTCTTCTTTTTTTTCACTTCATTGATCTTGTTTTTGGCATAACAACTTTAATTTAATTAAAAATAACTATAACTCTCTATGACTCTCACAAATGATACAAAGATAGCAACTCGTTTAAATCAAAACCAACATTGCAATCAGTTAACTGTTGCCTATTTTAAAGCAAAATATATCTATTAAAACATTTATAAATTGAAATAAAGTTTACTAAATATAAAAAAAAATTCGTTAAAATATTTTAAATGATTAAAAATCTCATTTTGCCGGTGAAAATCAACCTAAAACTCACTCTTCCGGTTTCGATTTGGGCTTACAACCTCAAACAAAAACAGCTATAACTTTTTTTCTATCTGACTCAGAATTAAAAGTACGATAGTTTTAGAAAGCTTATTAAACAGGCTACAAAAATAGACTATAAAATATATTTAGATTCTTTTTTATGAAAATTGTGATTTTAAACCAGTCGGGGGAGATACCTTAATACTTGTCTTTTTTAAAATCTATATTATGGGATCAAAAAGTTTTTTAAAAACAATGTTTTTTTTATTATTCAAAACACAGGATTTTTCCACAAAACAAAGAATTTTTCGAACTCCACAGCACTTGATTCTAAATTTTGACTGATTGGTGACTGAAGCATAAAAAATAAATTTAAAAAAACCTTTTAAAAACCATGTACTGTAAAAAAAAAACTGCAGCTGTGCTTCTTTTGCACAAGTGCAACCGACAGAGGGTTAAGGCACATAAATTCTCAGTTAAAAGGAAGACATGAAATTAAATGAGATATATTATATTTACGTAGAGCATAAATATTTTAAGATATACTGGGGCGTATGCTATACTAATTTTTCATAATAAGTTTTACTGTAGATTGTCTTCCAATTTAATTGATAGTTATAAATTGCCATTTTACATATAATGTAAAGAGTTTTTAATTTACCTTGATAAAGTGTTCTTTAAATTGCTTAATATATTATTATAAATATTTCACTTTTATAAAAACTAAGTGAAATAAAATTTTAAAAAATTTCAGCACTAAATTTATAGTTGATAAAATATCCTAATTGTGCTGCCGCTGTAAAGTTAAAAAGCTGTTTATTTTTTCATTGTAAATTTCTCTGAACTATTTAGAGCTCACCTAAAGAAAGATATTTTTAAATATGTGTAACACTCTTACTAGTTACTTCCCTTACTAAAAATATCTACTAATAAACATAAATTATTTAACTTTCATAAAGAGTATTTAAAGTACTAATTCTTGTACTAAAATTTATACAACTATAAAAGATAATTTTTATCATAGATAAAAAGCTAAATAAATTTCTATGATTTAAAAAAAAAATTATTTTAAATAATTAAAGGTTCATGTTATGAAATGTCGCATCTAGCTTTAAACAAAAACTATGAGTTAACTAGAAGAAAAACTAGAAGCTATATATATATAGAGAGAGAGAGAGAGAAAAAACTAGAGCATAGTTTTTGTTTAAAGCTAGATGTGACATTTCAGAACATGTGACCCTTTAACCATTTAAAATAATTTTGTTAAATCATAGAAATTTATTTAGCTTTTTATCTATGATAAAAATTATCTTCTATAGTTGTATAAATTTTAGAACAAGAATTAGTACTTTAAATGACGAAATATTTTGGGCACGCCATCGATCAAAATGGTTAGCATTTTGGTTCAAAATAATATAGTTCACTATGAAGTAATCATCGTGAGGGATCTCATTCGCACTTTTAACGCTAAAAATTGTATGTTTTCAGAAACAATATTATTACAAGAAACTACAAGTACTTCCCAATCTTGAAAAAAAGTAACAAAGATTTAGATATACAGGAGAAACCAGACAAAGAAAAAGTTTTTGAATTATTTATTTCCATAACTGATTCTTCAATTAAGGGATTTTCAAAACGAGATGTTCTCAGTTCTAATAATTACCGGGAATGCTCTTTTATTATGTACCTGTAGTGACTTCATTTGATATGCTAAACTTGTCGCAGTTCGACTGGTTGGATATCGAAGAATTTGAAATGCAACTGATTGATTTCCAGTCTTCAATACGGATTCCAAAATTTATTGAAACAACGAAAAAGTCGGAATTTATATATAATAAAAATGCCTGTAATGAAGGTTTGGAAACATGAAATTCGTTTCCACATAAGAAGCTGACCCATGCTATTATAACCACATTTTCATCTACCTATACCTGCTAGTAATTATTTTCAGACAATAAAAACTTTAAAGAATCGCTTAGAAACCGTTTTACAGCTCATTCCAATTTGGCATGCATTTACTAAAAAGTAACATCTTAGAATCCTATTAAAAGTTATTTACCATCTAATCTGCAACAACAAAAGTCACACTAATGTTACTTTAATTTGAATTACACGTATAACTAAGGCATTTACTAATATACAGTGCAATAAATGTATTTTTTTCGTAGTGAATTAAGAGTTTTGAGTAATTAGTTGAGTTATTAGTAATTAGTTTTTTTTTATTATTCTCCCAATAAGATGAAGTCAAAATTATTTGACGGCACGTCTATACTACATTAAGCAATTCTTTAGAAAAAAGGGCACGTTAACCCATAAAGATTCGCCACCCCTGCTCTATACTCTCTTTCGAGTAGAAATATCTCAATATTAATACAGTATAACGTCGTTTATCCTAACGTTTATTATCCGGAGCGTCAAATATCCGAACCAGTTTTTTTTGTCAACTATATTTACTGTATAAAAATACGTTTTTTAACAGTGCAATGCTCAACAATTGTTTTACGTGAGGCCAAAAGTGACGGGAAAACCCAAGGTCAGGGATATTTGGAGAATTTCAGTTGTGATTTGGTAAACATCTGTGCAGAATATTAGGTCAGTTTGCTTCCAAATGAGGGGGTGTATACGTGCTCTTTTGTTGAGTTGTGAACTACTATGGCTTCGAATTTAAAACAGAAGTGCGACGTCTGGAACATAGAGACAAAACTTGAAATATTAAACCGTAACGAAAATAGCAAGGGTCTATCAAATGCTGACACGTTTTCTGCGTTAGAGACAGCTATGGAGTGGTACGAACAACAATCAACTACTGCTACTCAAGAGAAACAGAGACCTTGCAGCGAAAAAACGAAGGTGTACAATGGTACAGCGAAAAATGATTATTTTCCACAATAAAGGTAAAATTGCGACATTTTGCTTTTTCTTCAAGCACGCTTCCCGCGTGTGATAATTTTCAATATTCGTATAGTGTCCGGTTTCATACACTGCATGGATCGCATTCGATTTTCGGTTATCCGAACAATCGCGCATCCGAGCGGTGTCCGGTCCCAATTGATTCGGATAAACGACGTTCTACTGTACATCATTTTGTTTTAAGAACACATATACCCATTTATCAGACACCGTGGCTTTAAAAATAAAAAGCATTCACTAAATATGAAGTTCGAAAGATAATTTAGAAATAAAGTATACGAGATAAAATATAGAACATACTGTGAGCAAGAACAAACAGACCTATTGAAACAAAATTATGCTAATTATTTGATAATCTTTAAGCTAATGAAAATTCAGAATATGATAATTAATAGAGAAAATTCTTCCAAGTTTGAATCCCCTGTTTTCTAACATCAGACGAATTCAGTCTTAAACTAATGTTAAATAGTAATAGTTGTTCATAGCTCCTTCGATAAAATTTTAAGAGGGAGAATTTATCAAATAAAATTATCCCGTTGCAAACATTTTGAATATATTATGTTCCTCATCTCTAATTAATAAATGTATTTTCTTTTCAACAAGTCTAACTCAACTCACTTGTTGAAAAATATTATGTCCTTTCAATAAAATTTTATATTGACGTGTATCTCTTTTATGCTCAATGTCTTATAATTTTGTGAGATTGTGATTTACAGATTTTGAAAAAAAAAATTTTAACCTACTTTCCAAATATCTAATTAAAAAATCGCTCTTACAAACATATTAAAAGATTTATTTGGTACATAAATATAAAACTAAATTTAAAAAAATAATTTTATTTCCTTTCTTCCAAAGGAAATTCTAAGCATTTTTTTTTAAAAAAAATAGCAAGCACGTTTAATAAGATTTTGTAAACATTTTCTTATTTTCCTCGGAGGAAAAGCATTGTACTTTTTAAAGGGAAATCATTTTTGCTTTAATCGAAAATTCTCTAAAAAAGAATCTCCAAAACCTTATCAATCTCAAAAAATTACTATTATAATGTCAAAAGCCGTTTTCAAAAGTTATGTTTATGCTTCTTTAATTATGACACATATCAGTTAATAATAATGTATTCTATTAGTTATGATTTATAGAGAGCACACGAGTATACAAGCTTCATAAAAACAAGTTTGTCATTTATTTTATCTTTGGTCTTCTTTGACTATCCAATATATTTTTTTAACTAGCTGCATGGCCCGGAGTTGCTCGGGCTTTCTCTACTTTTATAAATTTTCCCTTTCCTTCACAAAATCAGCACTTCTAATACTCTTTTTCAAAATGGCTTCCACCCCCTTCCTGCACTTAGCCCGGCGTTACTCGGGCTTTTACCGAGTGTATAGCTTAAAATTCCCTGTTTCGAAATTTTTTCATTCACTCACTCCCTTTACAACTTTTTAGAACCCGGAAACGAAAATGTACCTTTTTAAAAATAGTTGTATGTTGAGAAATGTAGAAATTTTTATAATTACAAAATTTCACAACTGTATTAAATGTTGAATTAAAATTGTGAGCATTTTTTGAAATGTTCAATACACGGAAAAAAAGTTTCATGCAATTATTTTTATAAATGAAGAAGTTATAAAAAGTAGTTATTAGTAGTTGATAAGTAGTTAGTAAATATTTAAAATTATGAGTATATTTTAACTGATGCAACATGTTTAAAAAATAAAATACTATAAAGATTAAAAATTTATTTATATATATATAATTCCCAGTTAAGAGAATAAAAGTGTTACACTTTGTCTTCTATTTTTTAAAAATATATTAAAAAACTACTTTTTTTACTAATTATATATTATAATACTTATTGTTACACTATCTTGAAAGGTTTAGAATTATGCACTGACAGACTTGTAAAACATTCGATATAGTACATCCAGTATCAATTTTAGTGTAGTTTTGTTATAGGTTTGTAATATTCCTAACTATCCACCATATTTTTCAAGTATAGTGAAATGGGTGTCCTACACTTGGCTTTTTTCAACTAAATTTGTTTTGTACTTAGATATTACCTTTTGAACTGCAAATTTGTTTCGATATGTTTTGAGCCACTATGAATAGTATTTAAATTTTAAATTATCGTCTTGCTTAATAGAAACTATTATTACAACCTTGCATTCAAATGGGAGAATCGATCTTACGTTGAATTTAAAAGACATTTATTGAGTGTGAGGGGACCTCTCTCTCTCTGTTAATATTTAACTTACAAAATAATTTCACTAACGTCATTCAAATTATTCAAATATCGTTTTTTCTCACGTTGTGTAAATCGAAAAGTACATCGGATCTTCGAATTCTGTGTAAGCGACCTCAAATTACCATAACTGAAAACCATATAGCACGATTTAAAAAACAGTGAAAAGCGTTTTCTGAAAAACGGCGTAAATCTATCATGGTTCAAAATGCATTCTTTTTCAGGTCGACTGATTCGAGACGTATTCGTATTTGCAAGGACTTTTATAGAATAATTGTCTGTGTTTTGTCTTTAGAATTTCAGCGAATTTTTACTTTAATTAATAAGGCGCAGTCCGTAAATAAAGAGTGTTTTTTTCCAGGTATAGAAGTTTAAGTTGGCATTACTTTCCAAGATGGCGACCGATTTAACAGCTGTCAAGTGATTTATTCTCAGTTTGGTTTGGAAATTCATCAAAACGATCATCAAGCAAGGCGTAGATTCGTCGAATGGGCCCAAAACGAGATTGCCGTTGTTCCCGATTTTCATAAGCGAATTTTGTTTAGCGATGAAGCGCACTTCTGGTTGAATGGCTACGTCAACAAACAAAACTGCCGCGTTTGGAGTGAAGCTAATCCACAAGTGTATGTCGAAACACCGTTACATCCAGAAAAACTGACTGTTTGGTGCGCTTTATGGGCTGGTGGAATCCTTCTTCAAAAACGATGAAGGCCACAACGTTACAGTCAATAGTGATCGGTATAGAGCCATGACTACTAACTTTTTCATTCCTGAATTGAACAATCATGATGTCCAGGAGATGTGGCTCCAACAAGACGGCGCAGCATGTCACACAGCTCGTGCCACAATCGATTTATTGAAAGACACGTTTGGTGACCGCCTAATTTCACGTTTTGGACCTGTGAATTGGCCTCCAAAATCTTGTGATTTAACACCGCTAGATTATTTTCTGTGGTCTATGTTAAGTCATTGGTCTATGCGGATAAGCCACAAACGCTTGACCATTTGGAAGACAACATTCGTCGTGTAATTGCCGCTATACGGCCACAAATGTTGGGAAAAGTCATCGAAAATTGGACGTCCAGATTGGACTACATCTGAGCCAGCCGTGGCAGTCCTATGCCAGAAATCATATTTAAAAATGTAATGCCACAAGATTATCTTTCGAATAAAAAAAATCATGTCAATCGACTAATACATCGTTGTTTTATTGCAATTTAAAGTTCTATACCTCTAAAAAAACACCCTATATTAAGATTTAATATTTGGCGAACGTAACATATATACTTGAACTTTTCTAAAATCATAAGCAAATAAACAATGTTATTTTTTCGATTAAAATAGTATAAATAATTTATATCGGGAAGTGTAATACGTTAATATTACTTTTTTGTTGTATTTATTTTAAGTTAAAATTGTAATCACCTTCACACTCCGCCTGTTCAAGCTTTCGCAGTTCCTGGCGCCTGGCGTAGACAAAACAAAATGCAAAGGTTTCTTCACACCTAAAAGATAGATATTTGCTGTAGTGGGCGTTTTTGCAGATGGTAGAATTGTTTCCTACTTACTTGACAATTATTGTTATATTTTGGACACTTAAAACAATATTTTTATAAATTATAGCCTATGTGTTATTCTGATGCATAAGCTATACTATTGTAAAGTTTCATTAAAATCCATTCAGTTGTTTTTGCGTGAAAGTCTACCAAACATCCTCACTAACTTTCACGTTTATAATATATATCTTGATGAAGTAAGAAAAATTTTAATTCCATCACATTAAAATTAAAATATTAATCAGCAACTCCATGCTACTGTAAGCTGATGGAGTTTCTCCTCTTTAATTTTTGGCATTACTTGGTAACAAAAAGTTAATCAAGAATAAAAAAAGAATGCACATAATTTAAAACTCCCCACATTTCACTTTTACAGTTTCAGCCATATTTGTTTCTGACAAATTAAAACATACAAACATAAAGTTACTCGAGTTTTTATGTAATCAAAAGTAAGAAAAGTAACTGTCATAAGAAAACGTAAAAAAAATTCATTCAATTACTTCATTGAAAAGGTAAAAAATGAAAACTTACGTAGAAAACTGAAATATCACTGTTTCAACATCATCACCTCAATCAATAAATTCTCTTTTATTCTAGAGCCTCATTTATTATTTAATCAAGTGAGTATATTAATTACTTAATTAATCAGTAAAGCTATTAATTTCTCGTCCTCTTATTTTTGTGTTGCACTTTTTCACTGCTTATTTCTCCATTTAATGCTCTAGAAAACTAATTACTCACAGAAAAAAATAATTC
>BMAU01016519.1:1065000-1070000 GCA_019973935.1 Trichonephila clavipes
TAACAATATTTAAAAATATATACTTCTACTTGCTATATTATTAATATTCAAATAATCAATACAAAATAACTCTAAAAGTTAAAATGAACTTAAAAGCAATTATATAACAGCCATTTCTGGATAAATTCCTTACCTCTTGTTTAATTGATTGAATGATTGATTATTAACATCACCGTTGGAAGCATCCTGAATGGGTGAATGTGAATGAGTATTAACGTCACACTGTTAAGCAACACGAGGGCTTTTGGCGACGGACCACGTAATTTTGAACCATGGTCAAGTGACGTGGACGACACCTGAGCTGTCACTTCCTCTCCTAACTACCACATCACACCAACAGTGAGTGATTGAATATTAACGTCACACTGCTCAGCTACTCGAAGGCTTTTGGTGACGGACCACGTAATTTTGAACCATGGTCAAGTGACGTGAACGACACCTGAGCTGGCACCCCTCTCCTAACTACCACACCACACCAACGGAGGACGTTTCAGCTCTCGACAGATTTAACGTGCATCGCTTCTCTACACAACGGGTCTTTAGTGGTACTGGGCTCGAACTCATGACATGCCTGCCATGATCCGATACCTTGACCACTTGGCTACCGTGGCCGGAAGCACCCCGAAAGACGAGAGCTAATTGATGAACTTCATAATTTTGAGCTTCTGTCAAGTGGCAAGAACGACATCTGAGCTGGAACCCTATTCTTCAAACTTCCACAGTAAGCCAATTGAGGATTTCGAGCTTTGACAGATTTAATATCCATCAGTCTCTCTATTCGGCATTGTTTACCTCTTACAAGCCTAATATTTTTCTGTCCAAGCATGTATAACGTACTTAATTTAAACAAAATAAAATGTTTCAAATGCGATTGCAAACCAATTTTACTTTTCAAATAACCTACTAAAAAGTGAAATAAATGAATACGTGTAACGCAGCCCTTAAAAACAAAACACACTCCAATATCTCTACTAATGAAATTACATTTGGACTAACACAATAAAAAAAAAACTGACGCTTTTTTTCCCTGAAATGAACACTTCCAGAAGCGTAGCAGAATTGTTTTAGTGTGCATGACCTTTTAGCTGTAGGTAACGATTACATATTTAAATTGTTGTATCAAGTACTGTTTCGAATTCTGTCCTTTTAATGATTAAATGCTTTAATACTTTTTTATTATCATTAAAACATTTAAAATTCTTTAGTTAGGCTCTATTTAAGTCATATTTTTTTGAAGTTTGCTGCCGTTTTGTTTCAATATACTCTTTAGTCCATATTGATCTAGTTATTCACCGTCGTAGTTAAGGAATAATGAAGCTTTTAACCTCTTTTGTAAAAACTTGACTGCAAAATTTTCTTCAAAGTGTTGTTTTTTTTGTAAACAATATTGCGATAACTTCTGCATAAAAACAAATGTATTATCTGATATTCACTGGGGAATATTTCTTACCACAAATTAAATCCAGAAAACGATCTTTTAAAATTTGTAATTCGTAGAATTTTTCGATTAAACTCAGATTATTCATCCTAAAAATATAACTCTTAAGTATATTACTTAGTTAGTCTTACTTAAGTTACTTTGGCATTGTAACATCTTTCTCCACATGTCGGGGCTGCGGTAGCCAGTGGTCAAGGTATTGGATCATCGCAGGCATGTCATGAGTTCGAGCCCAGTACCAATAAAGACCCGCCGTGAGGGCAACGATGCACGTTAAATCTGTCGAGAGCTGAAACGTCCTCTCGTTGGTGTGGTGTGGTAGTTAGGAGAGGGGGTGCCAGCTCAGGTGTCGTCCACGTCACTTGACTATGGTTCAAAATTACGTAGTCCATCGCCAAAAGCCCTCGAGTAGCTGAACAGAGCGACATTAATATTCACTCACTCATTCTCCACATGTCTTTTGGCAAAGTGCTATTCTGCTTTAATTTAAGTTTTATATTTCACCTAAAACTTATATACCTTTTGTCTCTATTTTGAAACTTGAAATAACAACATACTAACCATTCATAAAAGTTTACAAGAGGGTACGAAGCTCCTAATTCATACATATATATATATATATATATATATATATATATATATATATATATATATATATATATATATATATATATATATATATATAGCTGGTATACCCGTTCTTCGCACGGGTGAACTGAACAGATTGAAGGATAAAGAAGTTTTCAATGAGTTAATTTTAAGTGAATTGCAAATTAAACAAAAAAAAGCTTTTCACATATCTCAGCTGAAGAAAAAAAAAGAAAGAAAAAAATACCTTTTTGTTAAATTTTAAGTCTGTAGATCTAATAGCTGATAAAAAGGATTTTTTTATATTTATAACTCCCCGTAAAACTCTTGAGGGTTGATTTTTGAAAATACCTCCCTAAGCTGATCTCTGCTCAGCAAAAGTAACACATTGCTAAAAGTTTTGTGATGCTTAAAATATTATAAATAATTTATAACTGAAAGTGTCATACATTAACATAACTTTCTGTTGAATTTATTTTATGTTAAAATTGTAATACTCGCAAGCAACGCCGTTTCCTAAAAACCAATGCCGATTCAATGGAAAAAATAGCGAAATGTTGACAATATAGTCAAGTTGGCAAATGTCTAGCTACTTTCATAGCTCAAACTTTATTAGAGCTTCGTAAGACCCGCCGTGTAGGAGAGCGATGCACGTTAATGCTTTATCTACCGCATTATGATTTACTGAAATTTTTTTCATGCACTATTTTTTTAGGTCACTACATTGAAAATTAAGGGACATACATAAACAACATACTCCACTTAGGGAAATTTAATCGGTTAGAGCTAATAAATTAATTAAATATATTCCACTGTAAAATTAATTATATACACCATTCACTTAAAATAAATAGTCAAATCGTTTTCTAAGGTCTCCATAAACATAAGACAGGACAAAAATGATAATCTTTGCAATCCGCGGAAAACGTTGAAAATGTAATAACTGCTACAAAACTATTTGCCTTCCCCACTAAAGTACTCATCATAGGACCCGTGCTGTCTTCTAACTGGGAAGAGTGGATTTCGAAGAATATTCCAGCTAAGTATTGGTTGAATATATTCCTGCTAAATTGGTGTGGCGTGGTAGTTAGAAGAAGTGGGTGCCAGCTCAGGTGTCGTCCACGTCACTTGACCATGGTTCAAAATTATGTGGTCCGTCGCCAAAAGCCCTCATGTAGCTGAACAGTGCGACGTTAATATTCACTCACTGAAAAAAATACAGTACAGAAGTTATAACTATTTTTATACTTAAAAATGCAATATCTGCCAATTCAATTAAAATTATAGCATTATAATTAATTACTAACCACACCAACAAATTTTGAAAATTTGTCCAAATAATGTAGTGTGAAAGAGAAAGTTTATTCAGACAGACAACAAATGCGTTTATATGCATATTGATTTCTTTGAATTCTTGTGTATTATTACTTTTGTAAGCTTCATGACATAATTTATGGTGTACCAGTATTTTAAAACTGACTGAGCAACAGCAACATTTAGCTGGGTCTAGCTAGTTATAACACAAAATTAAATCTTAAAAAGATATCAAAAATAAAAGACAACTCAATATTTTGTATATAGATCAGTATAAACATTTTCATACAAACACTATATATATATATATTGTAAAATATTTATTTTGCTATTTGCATTTCAGACAGACATCAAACAAAATTTTAAAAATTGTCAAAAACAGATAAAAAAAACATATTTAAGAAAAATACCACTGATTAATTTTGCCAAAGACATCGCAATGTGCAAAAAAATATTTGCAGTACATAATAACCAAAAAAATGTAAGTACTAAAATATAAAAAAAAATTATATATTGAATTAATTAAGGATTACTGGAGGGAAAGATAAAACAGGCTAAGATAATATTCATAATAATAGATTCATATTGGTTGGCTTCTCATTTTTGGCATGATTTTGAAATCACGCCAAATTGGTATGTTGCGGCCAGTCTAATGTTATAGTAATGCACAGAATTAAAGGTACTTACGTATTATTGCAACCTATTGGTGACATTATACAAAATGAAGCACATGATTGCCAATTCAACGCATACAAAGTTGGGATTGCCAAAGTGGCGAGTTGTTTTGAACGTTGGCGAATGTGCAAAAATACGCAAGTACTAAAAAAATTATCCAAAGTATATATATCCCGGGCATAAAAATAAATTGAAAAATGAAGTACAATACTAACATTAACTGACATAAAAAGAACTGAACTAACTTTATCAATGCAAAAGCATAATTTGAAAAAATAAGGTATTTACATATAACCCCAACCTTTTGGTGACATTTTATGAAACAAAGCACATGACTCACAATTCAGCATATATATGACATGCGAAATCAGGGTTGCCAACTTGGCAAGTTACTTTGAATGTTGGCGATTGTTAGGATAGTACATAGGTGCCAAAAATAATTTATCTTACCACTACTTGCTTCCTCAACATACTCATTTTTGGCATGATTCTGAAATCACGCCAAATTGGTATGTTGCGGCCAGTCTAATGTTATAGTAATGTACAGAATTAGAAGTACTTATGTATTATCGCAAACTATTGGTGACATTATACAAAATGAAGCACATGATTGCTAATTCAACTCACACAAAGTTGGAATTGCCAAAGTGGCGAGTTGTCTTGAAAGTTGGCGATTGTGCAATAATACGCAAGTACTACAAAAATTATCCAAAGTATATATATCCCGAGCATAAAAATAAATTTTAAAAATCAAGTACAGTACTAACATTAACCGACATAAAAAGAACTGAACTAACTTTATCAATGCAAAAGCATAATTTGAAAAAATAAGGTACTTACATATAACCGCAACCTATTGGCGATATATGAAACGAAGCACGACTCAAAATTCAACATATGACATGTAAAATCGTGGTTGCCAACTTGGCAAGTTATTTTGAATGTTGGCAATTGTCAGGATAGTACATAAGTTCCAAAAATAATT